>JARHVA010011679.1:0-35408 GCA_037957365.1 Torreya grandis | reverse complement strand
CACTCACACTAAATTCATTGTATCATGTTATATATGTCACTTTAGTTAATTTCATTACTTTATGTTATTGATATATAATGTTTTATTGGATTTATATTGACATTGATTCCATTTGCAGCTATTGGTGATTTTCACAAGGCATGCTCAGGGTCATGGTTATCAATATTGACTCTAGTCCCTTTATAGCTATAGATGATTATACTTGATTTATTATTATTATTATTATTATTATTATTATTATTATTATTATTATTATTATTATTATTATTATTATTATTATTATTATTATCATCATCATCATCATCATCATCATCATCATCATCATCATCATCATCATCATCATCATCATCATCATCATCATCATCATCATTATTATTATTGACATCGTTTAGGTACTATTGATGTCTTATTTGGTTGGTGTAGGCACAATATCATGATCTATGTTTGGTATTGGTTTTGGATATCTAAAGTATACGTGCAAGTGATTGATTAGTTGAAAGCCACTTTGATAGGTATATCATGTAATATATGATACTAAGCCACCATAGTTTGATGATTTTATTCTGTCATTGATTTTTGTCTTTTATTGGCCTCACCCTATTTTGATGTGTGTGTGGCTCTATTACATTCCTTTTTTGGAGTATTGAGTTTTGGCATAATCATTTCACTTGTTTGTATTTACGTGCTTGTAGCCATATCTTCATGTTGGTTATCCTTCCTGGGTGTCATGAACATTGGATGATAAAGCCATAAGTAAGTGGCTTATGTTTTTAACCTATTATGCTATTACTTTTCTAGACTATATTGGTTCTATTGACCTTCGTAAACATATATCAACTCCTTCCTTCAAAGTAATTCAATTGAACAATCTTTTTGGGTTGAAATTTTTATTTCATTAATTATTTTTATTTTAATATATATATTTTAATTATTGCTACCTCAATACTTCTGTTGTTATTATTATTTTAATTGATTTATTAATTTTATTGAAGTGTATTAATTATTAAATTTTATTAATTATTATTATTTCAATGTTTTTGTTATCAAATACTTATTTGATGATTTTTATTGTTGTTTTTTTAGAAAAAGGATTTTACTATTACTTTTATTTCATAATCAATTTATGTTTTTTTCTGATTAACTAATTATTTTATGGCTTCATTAATATATATGGTTTGACTAAGATTTTGCCATGGGGGTGGTTTATTATTTTATGATTATTTTTTTGGATGGAAGGAGAAGTGATTTGGTGGCTATAGGGAGGGGTATTATTATTTTTATTGTGGCATCCCTTTTGGTTGGACTACATTAACTCGCCCCAGTCATATTTTTTTAGCCCTTTTTTGAATGAACATGGGGTATGGTTCAAAACCCTTATGCTAGGCATAGTGCTTTTGACCAATGGATAGGTGTAAAATATGGGGGTAGTGGAGTTGGGTGTTCTTTGATTCCTGTGTAGGAAAATAAATTGAAATAAAGGAAACATGGTATTCTCTCCCATATGCACTAGTAAAGGAGAAATGATATGTATACTCAGGTTCAAAAATAGATTGTAAATGTATTAAGGACATCATGTTTTCCTCTTTAATGTCAAATCAAATGTTGGATTGAACTTTATTTATGGTCACAAATTTTTGTACTATAGTTTGTGGTGTCAAATCTTTTATTAGTTAGTGAAACCTGATTTTTTCTTAGATTTTTTGTATTTCCTTTTATTTGTTAAGATTTATTATTAATTTATGAAGAGATAGACTTGTATGGATCAAAACCCCAAGGGCTCAGTGCTTTCCATAGATATAAGAGAAAGGAATTGGTGGGCATGGGAAATCTATGCCTGGCTAGGTGGGGTGATCTAGAAAGAGTAGTTTGCTACAGAAAGAAAAACCATACCTCTTTCTAGATGCCATAATTTTGTCTATGGTGATCCAATTGATTCAATTAAGTCATTATACTATTTTTTTAGATTTTGGTGTTACTATTTTATTTTCACCATTGAAATGTGATAGAAATTATACTAGGCAAAAATCAATTTGAAACCATTTATTATTACTGGGCACTATGATATTTTAATCAGGCTTATGATTTTCAAGGATCTACTCATTAAAAATAAATGTGAAAATTAAATAGTGAGATATTACAATTTAATCATCTATTCTAGGATTTATGTATTAATTAGAACACTCGTGTTGCCACCAACTGGCTTAATTAGCATATTAATTATCATGCTCAATTGGTCTCTTCTATAGGATTATTTTCTATTAGTGGGCCTATTTTATTTTGAATCACGATTGAGTTATTTTTTTTAGATAACATATGTATTCACATGCATATTTGTAAATGCCAAGTTCAATGCCCCATTTTAGTTATTATTATGGGCTTGTTTGTTATTAACAGTGTTTGATAGATATCATATTGTAAAATTGATAGATTTAGTTAAGGCTTGATACATCCATTATTGTGATTCCATTTAAGTTATTTTGTTAAATATAATATATAATAAGAATATATTTTTTAGAAGCTGGATGACTTCTTGGTTTATGATTTTGTTAATGCTTTGAAAAGTCTTGGTTGTCACTTAACATCATACATCTATTATGTATATCTTTGTTTTGGATTTTATGTTATGGTTTATAATAAAAATTAATTTACCCCTCTTGATTCTAAACTTTTGTTGTACTCTTGTTGGTGAAGTGGGTTTTTTCTTCAAACCGGTTGGATTGAAATTACTAGTCTTGAACTACTTATTGGGTTCTTCTATTTTGATTGAATGAGCTCCCTTTATTATTTGGTTTTAGATTTGTTAAAAAAATTAAGGAATTAATTTTGGCCATACATGATCATTTCTAAGCCAACCCGAGTTCATTTTATATTATGAATGTTATTCCCTTATTTTTTTTCTTGATGAAATTAATTTGTCTATTATGGATTAGAACCCTTGTGCTAATTATTTTATGCTCAGATAAGCCTCTTAAGTTGAGCAATAGACATTCTCTACACCTTCCATTTTTCATAATTGGTTATAATATATCTTGATTTATTGTGTAAGTGATATTATATAAATATCGAATGTATACCTTGGCCATTACTCAAGTCAACCAGCTCAACTAAGAGTTATGGTTCTATGTGATTGCATTACTTCTTTCATCCTTTATTAATTGGTTCTATAAGTATTTATAGCTGTTTTAATATTTTGTGTACACCTCTTACGTCATCCAAGTATCTAGTTATGAAATCCATCCACCTAGATCACTATTGTGGTGGTAAGGGCCACTGATGGTTGACATCATAGGCCTAGTTTCAAGGGGTGTTCTACTCACTATGTTTGTCCTCTTTTGTTTATGCATATGGATTTCATATGTCTACTTATTTATTACCCCTGCCTATTGATGTATGATGTTAGCATGCTGGATTGTATATTTTTACCCATTCTATGTGGTTGCTACATCTTACCTTATATAGTCTTATAGAATTATTATGAGAAAGCACAATATAGTATATGATGTTAATATGTGTGGAACTATTGATGATAGTGGCTTGGTTTTTGTATATTTGAACAACTATATATACCTATTTGGTGTGCATTTATATTGAGTTTTATTTACTATATGAGTGGTAGTGTATTTAGAATGTATTATGTAATACTTGATCTTTATATGTTGTTGTATTTACATGACTTAGTTATATACTTATTGATGTTAAGTATTCAAAAAGTTGTAAGAAAATTATTATTAGAACAATTGTACTTATATTATCTTTAGCCTTGAATTTATATGAAAATAGGATGGTTTTGTCTTATGGTATGATGGAAAAATTTAGAGGTTTTTAAATTCATTATGGGAGTTGTGTATATATTAATATAAATTTGGTGATAAATATTACCTAGTAACATTATCATGGAATTGAATTCCTATTTAGCATATAAACTTACCTATTGTTATGATAATAAAATGATATTATATGATAGCTCTTAATTTGTAGCATTTTTATTGAGCACATGACCCTTAGTATGTTATAACTTTGGCTAAACATAAATTATTATGGTTAGTTATGCAAGTACTTTCTTGGTAATTCAAAGTAATGTGTTTTCTTTAAAATTTTGACTATTATGATTGGTTATGGTATGATTTTAAGTGAGTTTATTTCAATTGCTTAGAAAATTAAATTAAGCCATATTAATGACCTACCCCATATGGGTATATATTGTTGGTTACGGTTCTTACCAATAGGAATAAGGTAATGACTTAACTATTCACAATTTTTCAATAAGTTTATTATTTCAGTTATTTAAACATTAGGACTTGATGAATTGTAATGTTGATTATATTGTTACCAATATATTCATGAGATAGATAAGCTTTTGTTTATAGTGGAATTGTGTGCTTAAAATTATAAGATTATCCTTCGAATTTAATTCTTGGTACACATTATATGTGATCACTAAAATAATAAATAATCCTAAAATTGGGTTAAGGATTTATTAAGCTATGAAACACCGTAATGTTTACACTTGGTTATATGATTAAAATTAATCCACCTTGGTTACAAGTTATCAAGTTATAACTTTCATTATTGGCACTCATGTTAATGATTAGAATTACTTAAGTAATGTATTATTACATGGGCATATGCATGATAATTGAATGGCTTGAATGCCTATGTTTTACTGAATAACATGAATTTATGACCAAAGGATAAAATAAGAGGCATATTGGTTCAATACCCCCTTGGATGACTTATAGGATGGTATTCATGTATCTTCAAAAGTAAATAGTTTTATAACACCATCTATATGCTTAATCAATAGGAGGCTCACATGTGTGATGTCACCCAACTTAAGTTAAATATATTGTAACTCATCTAATTTAATAAGAACAACTCTTTCAACATGGAAATATTTCTTTTGAGTGACCTTCATCAATAAGGGAATGAAGGTACGATGTTTACTAAGGAACTTTGGATCATGGTATAATGATCTAATGGGAGTGGCATAAGGATTGATCCTTGATTTGGTGGATCTCAAAAGTCTATTGTAAGTATATAACCTCATTTTGTTGGATTTAGAAGTGGATTAGAGATCTTTACATCTCATGATGTGATAAGAATTACCTAAGCAATTTAGTGAGATGGATCATTATATTCAATCATTAGGACCTCTATGCTTAAGTATTACAAATTTCTTATATATTATTTTCCTATATAGCAATTGACTAACCAACCATTCCTAGATATGCCTAATTCTATTCTAGTATTTTATAACATCATCCTTTTAGGATAATTTGGATGTTGGTTATTTGTTATTAATACTTGTGTATTTAATTTTTGATCAGATGCATTGTGATGCATGAAAGTTATGTAGCATGCCCTAAATGATATTTTGTTGTGTAATCTAAAAGGTATCTCCAAAAAAATTAGGTTTGTTCCATCTGGTATCAAAGCTTGTGATTTAAGCCTCTTAGATGAGACTTGGGCACATTGGATTGAGTTTATCATATTATTGAAAAAAAATTGAGCTTTTGTGTGTATGTGCATAACTTTTTATGGGGTTGTGTTTGTATAGTATACTTTTGGGTGGATGAAATACACTTAATATGGATGTGCATATTCTTATAACATTTATTTTTTATTGGCATGTATATGTATTCATATGAATGGTAGAATAACCTGTGTATGGCTACGGTGCCCTTGATAAGATTGATTTAGCACATTATATGATTGAGTGCAAACTAAGCCATGGTTAAACTTATATACCTTGTGTGGACAAATATACATCTTATATGCTTTGAGAAGGCTATTATATGACCTTTATAAATTCACTTGGCCTCTTGAGAGAACTAAATAGTTATCTATTATACAAGCTTGAAGTGTTGGGGATACTTGTAATATGGAATGTGTGTGTGTGTATATAAAAATTAGTAAATTTATGTAATGAATTTATGATACTTACTTGTATCCTTGGTTAAATCAACCCTTGTTTAATTGAGTTGTGTCAAGGAAAGCATCCCCTATTAATTTTTGTCTTGTATGGGAAAGTTGATGGGAGATTGGTGATAATCACATCTCCCTTAGAATTAATGAATTGATGTTTAGTATCTAATGATTGAATTGTATGGGAAAGTCATCAATATAATATTAGAACATTATGACCTCAGAAAGATTAACGATTAGGCTTAAACCTAGAGAGATGTACTAGGTAAGAGTATCTAATTTACTTGAGAAAATTAGGAAGGCTTGAGATCTTCGCTTATGAGGGAACATCTGAGCTGAAATAAGAGCTTGATATTTTTAATGCATTTGACCTCTTTTGAGTTAGTTAGAGAAGCATGCTAATTTGTAACTCCAAAATAAAAAAAATTAATTAGTGTGTGAAATGTTTATTTTGAACATTGTTTTGATTTATGATGTTATTTCGATCACAGATATGTTTAGCATCTATGATTTTATTTCTATCATGGATATATTTTACATCTATGATATTTATTTTGATCATAGATAGGTTGATTTTCATAAGGATGTTATGATAACAATGGACATGTTTTACGTCCATGGAGATGTTTATTTTGATTCTTGATGAGTTAAGTATCCATGAAGATGCCTATTTGAAAATTTGGTTATGTTTTAGCAGCCATAAGATGTCTATTTTGATATAGATATATCCTACATCCATTATAATGTTTATTGTGAGTTGAGTTGAACTTATTGATTGTGGTAAATTTTAATTCTCATTGTGGTGTTTTATAATTCACTTTGTGCCTTGGCTAAATATCACCATTTCCCAAAAGTGATGTTGCATTAAAGAAAACATCACCATTCAACCTTTGACTTATTGGATTAAATCAATTTGAAGAATTTTGATATAATCTTGTTGTTGGAATTACAATACAATGCCTTGGTGGAAATTGATATATTTCATGAGAAATCCATCTGATGATGCTGAGGTATAGTATTTTTGGATTTTCAAGGGTGTGGCCCAAGACTAGATGGCCTAATGGGGTGAATGTGGTTGACTTGCATGGGGAAGTTAGTGTTTTTTGGATCTATTATTGTTATCAGTTAGCATGAGCCATCTATTAATGATGTGTGAATATTATTGGTAGATTATTAAAAACTCATAGAGATAGATTTTATGGGATTTATTTGAATATAACCTTATTAAGGGAAGGCGATTCTAATCCAATATCCTTGGAACTTATTATGTTGTACTATATGATGGATATTTAGTTTCATTTGGATGGCATCTAGACATCATGTGACCCGATGGGAGTTATAGACCCTTGTGCTTCACCATCATGTGTGTTGATTTTTATTATCTAAAAATAAATTGGCATAATTATTATAACACCTGAGTCACGTATGCATGATATATTTAATTTTAATCCTCCTCATATGTAAAAATATTATGTGCTTTGTAAATTAGATATTTCATTGATCATATTATATCATGTAAATTGGTATCTTCACCGTATTATGTGTATGTAGTAACATTATGGTTTTCACTTTTTATTCTTGATATCAACATTGTTGTGAGAGCATTTTTCATACATGGTTGTATGTTATTAAATATATAATGTGTGAATAGTGACAAAGTTACTTGTGTAAGGGGATCTTCCCCTTTTAAAAGAAATAATTTGAACCTTATTTTGATCTATGTTTTTATAATTGTTGTATGAATATTTTGTAAACATGTATTGGAATAAATCTAACTTCATGTTGTTCACATATTTAGTATGTGGTAATGTGACTATAAGCTACCCATGTGATGTGTTTATCCCTCTTGAAACAAATTTCTATTGGTTGAAATATTCCAAGGTATAATTTTATGTTGTGTTGTGTGTTCCTAAATCATTACTCTAGTATTGAGTATTCATGTGAGTATGAAGCTAATATTAGATAATAAATACATACATAAATATTTTAACCAAGTGTGGGATAGGAATTGAAGTCTCCCATAGACTAAAAAATCATTTTTCCCCTTCGCATATGTAGCCACCTGATTTATTTAGAGTGTGTACCACGTGTGCCATGAGTTAGCCATGGGATCCTAGCACATAATGATAACTTTATGTATTTAGCATTCCACTAACCAAATATTGGAGGTTCTAGTAAAATTAACCATTGTGAAATTTAATTATTTAAACATTTTGAAACACTAACTTATCCTATAGGTTGGCCAGTTATGTAAAATTATCCAGCTAGTACTTTTTGAAAAGCATGCATGTGATGTCCTATAGGTGCAAAAAAGCTTTTATTCAGGTAATATTTTTATTAAAATTATTAAATATATTATGGGATGAAGATTTATATTTTATTTTAGAATCATAATTAAAGTGTATGATTATTTTGTGCTCTAAAAGAGTAACCAAAAGTCCTAATCAAGTGGTGTTTAAAATCCTAAGTACCCACTTCACTCTTAGATAAAGTGATGAAAGTGTGGTAATACCTAAAATGGATTGTTTTCAAAGATGGGATTGGTATCCCTAACCTATCGTTTGAGCTTAGATGTGTTGGCGAACATGTTATATTCCTTCACATTGCATGTGATACCTGGTATGGATTCTCTAGTGTTTAGTGTGGTTGGTGTGGGATGCTTTACTAACCCCTAAATGGTTAATGATATATTAAAGTAATAATCATAGTATGGATTACTAACTTTATGTAAATACATTATTTTAATAATGTTATGAAGATTATACATGTGGCAAAAAGTTTTTTGTAGAAGATTTCCACTCTTAGTTTGAGATTTTGGTTGCTATCTGGTGGGATTGGATTATTATAATTTTTGACCTCATGTTGATGGTTAACAAAAATGGTTATGAGCCTATGAAAGTTTTAAATTCATATTGTTATTCTAGTTTAGACATAAATTTTTGACTTGTGGTTCTTTAGTTGTATTTTCCTTCTTGGGAGTGTCGTTAGCACCCTTGATGGAAATTATATTAAGCATGGTGTAAGATGTAGTATTTTGGAGCATTATATGATTGTGATATTAATTATTTCCTTCATAAGTGGCTAGAATAGTTAATAAAAGTAGTGTTTTATAAAATTTACATGTGTGGCCATGATATTTGACTAATTATTGTAAGTATATTTGGTTTGATGAAATTATTTATAGTTAGTTTTAGTGGATTCTAATGGTATTGATGGCCTTTTACAACATGATATTGAAAATTTTCAATCAACATGGGAATTTTGGGGGGAATATTCTACTGTATTATGTTTTATAAGTGTAGCTATTCCATATTAGTGTCATAAAGGACACATTAAGTTAGGAAAAAGGCCACTAATCATCATAATGTAAAGGAAAATGTGGCTATCCAAGTGATAGAAGATAGGAATGCTAGCAAGATAAGGTTGTGGTATTTCTACCCCTAAACTGATGGAGGAATTATGAATCCATGAAAATTGGTTTAGTTAGACATTGTCATAGAATTTTATTCTTGACTATAAATAGTCATTATAATGACTCCTCTTTACGAAAGGGAGGATGTCATGAATTGACCTTATAGCCCCTTATAGATAGTAGATTATGGATTGTTTAAGCATGTTTTTATAGTATTTAAACTAAAGACTATTGACATTGGTCCTATTTTAAATGTATGATATGTTGGATATATCAGGTAGCTATTATGATTATGCCTTGTTAGGGTTGACACTCACACTAGGTTCATTTTATCCTAATATGTGTACTACTTAAACTAGATTCATTGTATCATGTTATATATGTCACTTCAGTTCATTACATTACTTTATGTTTTTGATATATCATGTTTTTATAGATGTATATTTACATTGATTCCTCTTGTAGTTGATGGTTATGTTCAGAGGGCATGTTTCGGGTCACGGTCATCAGTATTGACTCTGGTCCCTTTATAGCTTTAGATGATTATACTTGATATATTATTTCATGTCTAATGTTTCATTAGAAATTATTATTATTATATTGAAATAATTTACGTAATGATGATGTATTATTTTATATATGTAGGCACCAATCCATGATCTAGGCTCAGTGATGGGTTTGGACATCTCATTCATACTCATGGGCGATTGAGCAGTTGGATGCTAGTCTAATAGGTATAGCATGTATTATATAATACTAAACCACTTTCGTTTGATGATTCTATTGTGTCATTTCTTTTCATATTTTAATGACCTCACCTTATCTTGATGCATGAGTGGTTTTATTCTATTTCTTGATTGGAGTATCAAGTTTTGGCTTAGTCACTTTGATTGCCTATCATTTTCTTCTTGTAATCATATTTTCATGTTATTTATACTTCATTGGAGTCATGAATACTTTATGATTAAGCTATAAGGAAGTGGCTTATGTTTTACCCTATTATGCTATTTGTGCAACTAGATTGTATTAGGTCTTTTGACCTTGGTAAATGTGTAGTAACTCCTTTCTTCATGGTAATTTGACTTAACCATGTTTTTGGTTCAACCTTTTGATTCTGCTAACCATTATTATTTTAATAATTTTATTAATTATTACTACCTTAATGCTTATTTTTCTATTGCTATTTTAAGTTATTTATTAATTTTATTCAAGTGCATTAATTATTAATTTTTATTAATTTTATTACTTAATGTTTTTGTTATCAAATATTTATTTGATGATTTTTATTATTATTTTAAAAAATGGATTTTATTGTTACTTTTATTTCATAATCACTTTATGTTTTTTTGTTAACTAATGATTTTATGGCTTCATTGATATATATAGCTTGATGAAGTTTTGGCCATGGGGGGTTTTAGTATTTTATGATTAGTTTATTCTGGCTAAAAAGAGAAGCAATTTAGTGGCTATGGGGAGGTGTATTATTATTATTATTATTATTATTATTATTATTATTATTATTATTATTATTATTATTATTATTATTATTATTATTATTATTATTATTGCATCCTTTTTGGCTAGGTTGTGTTGACTTGCCCTAGATAGTTTTTATTTTTTAGCCTTTTTTGGAATGAGAAAGTGGCAGGGGTTGAAACACTTATGCTAAGATTAGTGTTTTTGACTAATGGTTGGGTGTTAATGATGGGGCTAGTGGATCTGGGGGTTCCCTAAATGCCTACGCAAGAAAACAAATTAAAAAAAAGGAAACATGGTATTCTCTACCAAATCTGTAAGCAACGGTAGAATGTTACATATACTCTACTTTGGAAATAGATAGTAAATTAATGAAGGAAACTATTTTTTTCTCTTTAATTCCATAATAAATTTTGGATTAAACTTTGCTTCTGGTTATAGATTTTTGTACTATGATTTTTTGGGTTCATATATTTCATTAGTTAGGTGGAAACTCTTTTTTCCTAAGATTTTATTTGTTTATTTTTGCTTGTTCAAATCTCTTATTACTCTATGAAGAGAGATATTGGTCTAGGTCAAAAACCTAAAATATGGGTGCTTAGCATAGAGAGAAGCAAATGAAATTTGTGGTTGTGGGAAATCTATGCCTGACTAGGTGGGTTAGCTTGACAAGAGTAGCCTATTATAAAAATAAAAACCATACCCCTTTCTAGATGCCACAAATTCTTTTGTAGTGGCCAAAATACTTCAAGTACATCAATTTTATATTTTTGGGGGATTTTAGTGTCACTATTTTATTTTCCCCATTGAAACATGACATCAATTATACTAGATAAAAATCAATTTGAAACAATTTATTAGTGTTGGGTGTTATGAGATTTTAATTAGACTTGTGTTTTTGGGGGATCCACTTATTAAAAATAAATGAGAAAACTAAAAAGTAATATATTTCAATTTAATCATATGTTTTAGGATTTAAGTATTAATTAGAACACTCATGCTACCCCTAACTAGCCTAATTAGCATCTTAATCATCTTTCTCGATTGGTCTCTTGTATGGGCTTCTTTTCTATTTACGTGTCTATTTTATTTTGAATCACTATTGAGTTATTTTTTTAGATAACATATGTATCACCATGCATATTTTTTAATGCCAGGTTTAACACCCCATTTGGGTTATTATTATGTGATTTTTTGGTATTGACAATGTTTTCTAGTCATCATATATAAAATAGATAGATTTAGCTAAGACTTGATGTTTCCCTTATTGTGATTCCATTTAAGTTGTTTTGTTAAATATAATATATAATAAGAATATATGTTCTATAAGCTTGATGACTTCTTGGTTTATGATTCTATTAGTACTTCAAAAAATCTTGGCTATCACTTGAAGCCATACTTCTGCTATGCATATCTATTTTCTATATTTTAAGTTATGGTTTATTGTAAAAAATGATTTATTACTCCTGATTGTAAACCTCTATTATATTCCTATGGTTGGAGTGGGTTTTTCCTCAAACTAGTTGGGTTGAAATTACTAGTCTTCGGCTACTTATTAGATTATTATTCTATTTTGATTGAATGAGGTCACTCTATTATTTGGTTTTTGATTTGTTGAATTACTTAAAGGAATTAATATTAGTTGTACATGGTGATTTCAAATCCAACCTAGGTTAATTTTTTTTATGAATGTTATTCCCTAACTTTTTTTGACATAATGGAATTAATTTGGCTATTGTTGATTAGACCCCTTGTGCTAAGTATTTTATGCTTGGATAAGCCTCTCGGGATGAGCAATAGAACTTATATAGACCTTCAAGTCTTGATAAATGGATATTATAGATCTTTATTTATGGTGTAAATCATCTTCCATTAAAATCCAAATTATAATTTGGGCATTACTTAGGCCAATTGGTTCAGTGTAGTACTATGGTTCTATGTGACTACATTACTTCTTTCATCCTTTATTGACTATTTTTATAATTCTTTACTGGTAAATCAATATATTGTGTATACCTCTTACCTCACATGAGTACCCAATAACCTAAACCCTCCACCAAGATAATGGTTAGGGTAGTAAGAGCCACCTATGGTTGGGATCATAGGATTTGTTTTAAGGTGTGTTCTCACCATCTTCATCTTCTTCCATTGATGCATCTTAATTTTGTATGGCTACTTGTTTCTTATCCATAAATATTGATATATGATGTTAGCATGCTATATTTTATATTTTTACCCATTCTATATGGTGGTTCCATCTTCTTATCTTATACATTCTTGTAGAATTATTATGAGAAGGATAATAATGTATATGATATTATTGGTTGCACTACTAATAATGGTGGCTTGGTTCTTGTATATTTAACCAACTATATTTATTTCTTTGGTATGCACTTATATTGGTTTCTATTTACCATATGAAGTGGTAGTGTATTCAAAATTCATCATGTTATACTTTATCTTTATATGTTGTTGTATGTACATGACTTAATGATATACTTGTTGATGTTAAGTATACATAAAGTTATAACAAGGTTATTATTGGAACAATTATATCTATATTGTCTTCAATATTGAATTTATATGAAAGTAAAATGTTGTTGTCTTATGGTACGCTATAAAGATTTAGATGTTTTTAATTTCATTATGGGAGTTGTGTATATATTTATATATTTTTTGTGATAAATATTACCTAATAAGATTATCATGACATGGAATGCCTATTTAGCATATAGACCTACCTATTTTTATGAAAATAGAATGATGTTATATGAAAACTCTTAATTTGTAATATTGTTATTGAACACATGAACCTTAACATGTTATAAATTTGGCTGAAAATAAATTATTGTGATCAGTTATGTATGTAGTTTCTTGGTAATTCAAATCAATGTGTTCTCATTACAATTTTGGCTATTTTGATTAGTTGTGGTATCATTTTAAGTAAAATTATTTCAACTTATTAAGAAATGAAGTAAATATATTTTAATGACCTTTCCCATGTCATTATATATTATTGGTTGTGGTTATCACTAATAGGGATAAGCTAACATCTTATATTATTTGAAAGTTTTCAATACTTTTATTATTCTAATTTTTTAAAATTCAACCCTTGATGAATTGGAAAGACAATTATATTGTTACCAATGTATTCATGAGATAGGTAAATTTTGGTTTATAATGGATGTGTGTGATTAAAATTATAAGCTTATCCATGGCATTAAATACCTTTTATACTTTATATTTGATTAGTAAAACAATAAATAATCCTAGAATTGGGATAAATATTTAATAACATATGGAAAACCCTACTGTTTGCACTTATTTATATGACTAAATGTAATACAACATGGTTACAAGTTATCAAGTTATAACTTTTCCTATTGGAACTCATGTTAATGATTAAAATTACTTGATTAATGTATTCTTTCATGGGCATATGCATGTTAATTGAATGTCATAAATACCTATGTTTTATCCAACAACATGACTTTATTACTAAAAGACAAAGTAAATGACATATTAGCTCAAGACCCACTTTGCTGACTTACAAGATGTTATTCATGTAACTTGAGAAGTAAATGGTTTTATAATGCCATTTATATAATTATTCAATGGGAGGCTCATGTTTATGATGTCACCCACCTTGAGTTAATTATATTTTAACTCATCTAATTTATTAAGAACAACTATTTTAACATGGAGATATATTTTTTGAGTGACCTTCATCAAATAAAAGAACAAAGGTGTGATGTTTCCTAAATAACTTTGGATCACATAATAGTGATAAAATAGGAGTGGCATAAGGATTGATCCTTGCTTGGGTGGATTCTAGAAGTCTATGGTAACTATGTGACCTCATCGTGTTGGATTTAGTAGTGGATTAGATATCTCCACTTCTAGATCTTAGGATGTGATATTAATTACCTAAGAAATTTATTAAGATGGATCCTTATATTTAATCATGAGGATATCCATGATTAATTACATTACTTCTATTATATCTTATTTTCATTTATAGTAATTGACTGACCAAACATTTTGGATGTGCCTAATTCTATTCTAGTTGTTTGTATCATTATTCATTTGGGACAACTGTGATAATGGTTATTGGTTATTAGTACTTATGTATGTTAATTTTTGATCAGATACATTATGATGCATGAAAGTTATGATGTGGGCCATAAATGGTATTCCATTTTGTACTTTGAAAGGCATCTCTAAAAAAAACATTTTGCAGTTATTTCCATCTAATTAAGGAAGGGTAAAATTTGAATCCAAGAGAAGTTTTTTTTCTTAGGTGTATTTGATGAAATCCCATTCATTAGATTCATTTAAATTCTCTATACCCATTTCCCAAATTTAAGGGATGGTGTAGATTGGACGGTCATTAACAACAAGAAGAAAGGTTGATCTTAGGACATAAAACCATTGGATATGACTCTTCAATCCTAAAATAGAATTTATTTGGATGGACATATAGTTTTTTGGCTTTAATTATGTTCATTTGTAAGGGCAAAACTGGTTTAAAACATATTTATATCCTGTGTCGATTTCCACTGGAAGAGGTGTTTCATTGGGATTTGAATGTTCTATCTTTCTCTACCTTGCAAAAGGGTTTGGTCCCTTTAAAAATTATGGGTATAATGTAGATTATATTTTTTAAATCTAATATAAGGATAAAATAAGAGAAAGAAGAACACTATATGGTGAACTTAATAACAAAATTTATTATTATTATTATTATTATTATTATTATTATTATTATTATTATTATTATTATTATTATTATTATTATTATTATTATTATTATTATTATTATTATTATTATTATTATTATTATTATTATTAAAACAAAAACTAGCAAAGTGAAATGTCCTCATTCTAGCATAAAGGAAGAAGTAGTTGTAGCTAGCATGCGTTTAAATCATAAATGTCCTTAGAAGAAAAAGGGAAAAAAAATTAGCATCATGGCCATTCACCAAGAGGATGCAAGAAAGGAAGAAGCAATTATAATGTATATGAAGAATGTGTAAGAGGTAAGGGCCACAACCATAATCATGTATGTGAAGGTAAAACATATGAAAAATCTCATGTATAATTTCATTATCATAAGAAAATTGGTAATTATGATAATGAATGTAGAGAGAAATGATCTAATATGAAAATGTTTAATGCAAATTTAAGATAAAAATCAAGCTAAAGATGAAAATAGTGGATTTATGTGTACCACATATGACATTACTAAATAAAGTGTCGAATAGGTTTGGTATTTAAGTAACATGTGTAGTAATCGTATGAGTACAAATAAAGATGTTTTTTTAAAAAATTGATGAATAAATTCAATTATAATTAAAACATGGGTTTAAGAAAAAAAAGGAAATAATGGTAAAATATAAAATTAAAATCCAAACCAAGAAAGGTGATAAAAGCATAACCCTAATGTTAATTATTTTTTGGCCTAAAGAAACATTTAACTAGTTTTAGCTAGCTTGTAGAAGAAATACAAAGTTGATTTTAGGAAATATGCATGTGTAACTCATGATAATAATGAAATCAATTAGTTATTTTTAAGAGTGTATATGGAAAAGAAAATTTGTGTTTCCTTAAATTTTTAAAAATGAGTTAATGTTTCCATAAATAAAGGTATTATAAAATATCAATCATGGTTGTGGCATATTAGATTTTATTATTTAATATGTAGTATACTAAATTCAATTTGAAATAAGAACATGTTAAAATAATTTCCTATTATAGAGTAACACAATAAATATTTTGAAGGTTGTATACTTAGAGAACAACATAAGAGAAACATTCCTTATTAGTAAATCATGGAACAAAATCTACTCTTGAAATTATCCATTAAATTTTTTTGACTTAAGGAAAATGACTTAATGGGAAATATTAGGTATGATATTACTTTCATTGATGATTACAGCAAGAAAACTTGGTTTTATTTATTGAAACAAAATTTAAGAGTTTTTGACATTTTCAAGCACTTCAAAGCATTGGTGGAGAAACAAAGATGGCATCATGTGAAAATTATTAGAAAAAATAAAGGAGGTGAGAGTGTTTATGTAGATTTTTTAATATTTTACAAATTTAAATTAAATTAATAATAAATTTACCACTAGATACACACCATAGAAAAAGGGTGTTGTTGAAAAATAATAGAACAATAATGGGAATGGCTAGAAGCATGTTGAAAAATTAATAAATTACAACATGATTTTTTGGCTGAAAAAGTAGCATGATTTGAGTATCTATGGAGCCAATTTCAAACAAAAGGGTTAAAAGATAAGTTTCAATAGGAATAAATGAGTAATAAGAAACATAACATGTCACATTTAAAAGTGTTTTGGTGGATTGAATATGAACTTGTGGAAAATACAAAAATAAAAAATGGATGACAAAGAGTGAGAGGGAGAAACCCAAAGCATACAGAACTTATAATTCACTTACAAATAGAAATTTAATTAGTATAAATGTAGTGTTTGATGATGAAGAGGAATGTAATTGGAATGAGAAATTAGGACAATAGCAACCCAAGCATATTGACATGATTTTTTTTAAAAAAAGTTCTAATCAGCTTTCAATAGTGAGTATTAGCTCCAATAATGCAAACAATCATATTCTACTTTTGTTTATATCTCCAAATGCAAGAACATAACATTTAAATGCCCAAGAAGATTAGAATATTTGAAGATATTTATGAGATAAAAAAATGAAAAACGAAATTTTTTAATTTATTTACAAATGCTATTCCAATTTATTATGTGAATGTAATTAAAAATAAAATTTTGGTGAATGCATTAGATATTGAATTTGATGTAATTGAGAAAATTATAATTAGTATTTAGTAAATATTCCTATACTAAATGATTTAATTAATGTTAACTAGGTTTATAAAACTAAATACAATTCAAATGGTGAGATAAAGAAACACTATGAAATAATGGTTGTAAAAAGGTATTTAAAAAACCTTGGAATAAACTATAATTAAACTTTTGCACTTGTAGTAAAGTTGGACACCATGAAAGATGTTTTGGAAATAATAGTTATAAAAAATGAGAAAGTATGTTATATGGATGTAAAGTGGAATTTTTTAAATGGTTTATTAGAATAATAGGTGTATTTAGAATGGCCACTTGGTTATGTGATTATAATTCATTAAAACCAATTTTATAAGCTGAAAAAAGCATTATATAGGCTCAAAAGAGAGATCAAGCCTTAGTATCATTGTGTTTATTTATATTTTTTAGGGAATTGATTTAGAAAGAGAAATAGAGAACCAATTATAAACATTAAAGAAAGAAAATGAGTAATTTTATTTGTTATCTTATATGCATATGACTTAATTTTTATGATAAATAAACATTTATGGATAGAAAAGTTTAGATCAAAATTGAAAATGGAGTTTGAGATGATGACTTTGGGTTTAATCAAATATATGATTAGTATTGAGGTGAATCAAATAAAATATTGATTTTTTATATGTCAACACTAAATACAAAATTATGTCTTGAAGGGGTTTATAATGTTGAATATTTAGCCAACACCAATACCAATTTTGACAAGTCAAAAATTAAGCAAAGATAATTAAAACATCTATGTAAATCCAATTTTTTACCAAAAAAAATGGATTGATGTATTTGAAAATGACAATTCTTGATATTAGGTACTCATTTCATATAATATCTAAGTTGATGGATACTCCATAGGTCACTCACCTACAAACTAGGAAGTTAATTTTAAGATATTTGATGGGATTAAGAATCATAGAATTTTATATGCACCAATAGACAACTTTAATTTAAGTGGATACACATATAGTGATTGGTTAGGTAACACTTATGATAGGAAGAACACTTATGGTATTTATTTCACTTTATCTTAGGGAAAGTTTCATGGGTTTCTAATAAAAAACCCACTACCCATATTTTTACAACTGATGTTGAGTATGTTGTTACAACTTAAGTAGTTTTCCAAGCCATTTATATGATACATATTTTATCAATTTTGAATTAAAAAAATTGGAGAAACAAGATTCTTTGTGATAATATGTTTACCCTATCCCTGTCAAAAAACCAAACATTTTATGCAAGGAGTAAGAATACTAGTGTAAGGTGATTTTTTTTTAGAGAACTAGTCAAAAATAGAAATATAAGTTTATAAGTTTATAATTCAAATTATAAGTTTATATATATTTTTACAAAAATGTTGGAAAAATATGATTTTGAAAAAAATATAAATTTTTTGGCGTAATAACTATGAGATAATTAAATTTGAGGGAGGGTGATGGAAATTCAAACTTTTCTCTTTATGATTTTTTCTGAATAAAGATAAAATATAAATAAAATAAAAATATATTTAAAAAAATATTGTAGTAAAATAGAATTAATTATTAAAAAATCTTGTAGTAAAATTTAAATTAAATTTTACAAACACATTTCATTTAAAATAAATATATTTTAATGATTTAAGAAAAACAATAGTAAATTTATATATATTAATGTAATTTATAAATTTTAGTAATATGTTTTTAGCATGAAGATTCAATAAAAATTGGCAAAAATAATAGATTTATAAAAGACAATTTTATTCAATAATTTTTTATTTGTTGTGTGCGTGTAGAAAGAGTTTTTAAATCTATAATGCATTATGATACAACTCTAAATATTGTATTATTTATTTATTTCAAAATGATCTTATAAATTAATTATAAGGACATTTCCAAGATTAGACTAATTTGAGATATTCCCACCACCTCCCAAACTAACATTATATTATTTAATTTACCTAGATAACTCCAAAATTATATTCATTTCGATGAAGAATGACTTCTAAAAATTTCATGAAATTTGGCAATGTGAGAACAAATAGTTTGGAGATTCAAACTCCTTATTACAAATCACACAACAAGAAGATCTTGAAAAACCAACATTATGGATTTTGTCTTATGTAAACACCTTTTCTAAGAGAATCCAAAGGAAAAAAAAATAGATTTAAGGAGGATAAATTTACTCTAAAATTTTGAAGATAGCCACAGATGAACCTCTAAATTATCAATGACTTAAGGGAGACTTCTATAACTTAATACAAATTGGCACCCCATTTAAACTCATTAGAGTAGTTAGAAATACAAATAAGTTAGGATAATCAAAATTTGTTAAAAGTTTGCAAGAAATAAAGAGGAAGGTATACTAAATCCCATGGGTCTTTCCAACGCCTTTCTATCCCCTAACTTTATTCACTAACCTACCAATAAATCTCCACTTTCATTTTCCAATGGTTTGGAAAATAATATTCCATGACATTGAGATATGGAATTATTAAAAGATGTCATAAATTAGACCATCATCCTTTAAAGAAGTTATTCATTATACCATTTTTGACTTCTTAGAAAAGAAAATTTACAATCAGTGGTTCATATTTAAAAAGAGAGTTACACAAATGGAAGCCTTTCATACATTTAATAGATGTAGAAACTTTAACTAGGTTAACAACTACATTTTATACATAATTATCATAATCTTACTCTAAAAATCATCATAATTTACTTGAACACTCTTCAGATAAATTTTATTCTAAGAGCTATGTTAAGGTAACATATATTTATAATACAAATGATTCCACTTGATTTGGGATATGAACTTCTTCTAGCTACTTCAATGATATCATTATTTTGTCATTTGGGCCATTCGACATAAAAAAAAGTGATGTTGATTATATAGAGTTTTACACATTTTAGAAACAAATAAATAGACATCATATAAATTAGAATAACATATATAACAAGTTAAAAATATGAATTTTACATTAGTATAATGCCATAGTTTTTTAGGCCATTTTTTTCAAATATTTATTCACTTCCTGATGCATATAAACTATTACCATAATTTGTATCATCCAAATTGGCATAACTTGGTTTTTTTTTATGTTAGCTAGCTTATCAAGAATTGGCAGTGCTTTTATTGAAGCAATGCAGGTCACCAAAATCTACATCAAAAATCATCTCAGGTTTATTTGTGTTAGTTGTTTACTTTTCCCAAATTTAAATTTCTAGATGAAATTTTTTATATGAATTTTAAAAATGGATAGATGATATAATTTACGTCAGATCTTGTTGAAATAATTTACTTGAATTTTTTTCAAAGTTGAAATTTTGTCAAAAAATATGTTTTGTTGAGGTTTGGATTTCTATTTTTTAGAACTAATTATTACTCACTTCTATTATATATATATATATATATATATATATATATATATATATATATATATATATATATATATATATATATATATATATATATATATATATAAAAAATGGGAGTGAGTAGTAGAAATAATGGTATGTAAAGATTATATGGGTTTTTTAGTTAATAGTAATGAAATGAAATTGATATAAGATAGTTATGATTTTGGTTACAACAAAATGTTATCTTCATCAGGGCTCATGAATAATTCATATTTAATTGAAAAATCTATAAATCCATCTCCAAGTGAATGGGAAACATATGATCAATAGCTAAAACTCTTAACTGATTATAAAATCCAAATATAATGAATATATTGATTGTCATTAAGATATATATTTATTATATTTTAATATGAAAATAATCAAATTATTATAATTAAACTATATATATATATATATATATATATATATATATATATATATATATATATATATATATATATATATAATGGGAGTGAGTAGTAGAAATAATGGTATGTATATTATATGGGTTTTTTAGTTAATATTAATGAAATGAAATTGATATAATATAGTTATTATTTTGGTTACAACAAAATGTTATCTTCATCAGGGTTCATGAATCATTCATATTTAATTGAAAAATCTATAAAGCCATCTCCAAGTGAATGGGAAACATATGATCAATAGCTAAAACTCTTAACTGATTATAAAATCCAAATATAAGGAATATCTTGATTGTCATTAAGATATATATTTATTATATTTTAATATTAAAATAATCAAATTATTATAATTAAACTATTCAAATTAGAGTTTTATAATATATAGATCATAATATAGTAAAATAATGAATTTACAACATTGAGGAACTAGATAAAAATAGTAATAAAGCCAATAGATATATAAAACTCCTTAAAAAATCTAACATTTATTGTGTATACTAACTACGACAAAAAACTACTTGAAATGACATGTTTATTGTGTTTCATCTAAAAATAAAAATACAACATGTGCAGGGATAAGGCCACACTAAATAAACATGTTAACACTGTAGCCTTGTCTATTTACTTAAATATATTTAAAATTCCTAAAAAAATATTGATTAGTTAATGTGAAACCTTATAATAGTGCCATTGAGATTAGTTATTATTCATATTTGACAATTTAGGATTTGAAACTTGAAATTTGAATTTTTGAAAAGAGAGCAAGGAATGTATACACTTGAAAGAATATGAAATACAAAATTATAATATAAAATAAAAGTGGAGAAGTATTTTTCCTCTTATTGAGTTATTTTTTAAAAAAATGTATAAAATTGAGAGTGATCAAGTATCGCTTTGAAAAATTTTAATGATATTGAATTGAAAATATTTTATGTTCCAACTCTAATTTGAATTTTTAGAGTACTCTACCAAATATTTAAAATGGTGAAACCACCAACTGTGGCTTACTACATATAAAACCTTAAGCCATAGATAATGAGTGTTAATAGACTCTAACATGTGTCACTTTCAACATGAATATGAATCACACCGACACAAATAGATCTATATTATATTTTAAAATTTACAACATGACAACTTAAAAAATTTGAATCTTAATATATTTTTAAATTTACTTATAGTAATTTGAACATGAATGAGTATCATGCCTGATGTACTATGCCAAATTTATATTGAATCCTATTTTAGTTTTGTAATTTTTAAAATTGTAACTATTTTACAAACTTGTAAATGAAGGAAAGAGTACGCATGCATGCCACATGCCCTAATAATATGAAAATTCCAAATCATTTTGTAATTTTTTATACATTATAGTGAAATAAACCTTAAAGTTTTATCATGAGGACTTTAATTCTTAATACAATCCCAATTTAATATCCTTATTTTGGGATGAGAGACGTAGCCTGGGAATCACTTAACTCAAAAGAGAATTGTAAAATATGTAGTTATGTAGTAGCACATGAATATTTCGATTATATGTCTATCATACTATAAAATGTAACATTTAATTTCATATGAAACACACATTGGATATGAATATCATTGAATTTGATGCAAAGGGAGAGATTTTACATAATGCACATGCATGCTTCTTTTATGGACCTAGTGTTTTATACCACTATTTTAGTACAATGCATATACATTCATATAAACTATAAGGTTATCATAAAAACCTAAACCATTTTTTATTACCCTTTATCATTTTATATCTTCATCCAAACTTACAAATAAAAAATCTCAAGGTAAGACCACTAAATGACCAGTTTTTCTAGCAATTAAGTTTCTTTAGGCCTAATTCAAATTCCCCTCTAGGTTTTCATATTGTATGGTTAGTTACCAGCTCAAAACCAAAAAAAAATATTTTATATCACCACAAATTATACTTGATTATAAATTTTCACTATATTTTAAGGGTGAAAACACTAGATAGTTAAATTCGAACTCAGAAACCATAACTCAAGGTTCCACAGGCTTGAGATAACTCGACAAGCTATAAAAAGAATTAAATTGAATCTTATTCTATTTGAAAATAATTTTATATTTTATTAATAATAACATATATAAGATCAAATAAATATCAACAATATTTTATCAATTGTCAAAATAAAAATAGTAATATTTAAATTAAGATTGTCTATCAATTTTAGTGAAAAATAATATAATGTTGTACACTATAAATTATAAACATTTAAATAAAGTAAAATACAAACATAATTTAAATATAAAGAAGTACAATTTTGAAAAATACAATGATTTCCACAATAACAAAATTTAAAAGGGATTGAAGATTCAACAAAACATAAAAGTTAATTCATTGTAGGTAATTAATTTGTATAGTAAATGCCTCTTATGGGATACTATTACAAATGTGGTACATGCTTATGGAACTAGCAATCAATCCCATGTAGAGGTTAAAAAGGAATAGGGTAAAGGCATGTAAGTAATCAAGGATGTAATAATTGGGGTACATCATTAGAGGGATAACATGCCAATGAAATAAATGAAAGGGAGGGAACCTTGGAGTATAAAATAAGCACATGGGCTTCCTAATACTTGACCTCCACATTCCTACTAGATAATCCATCTACCCTCAAATTATCCGTCAAGAATTTGGAGGAAAACTAATAGTTGACCTCCACATTTTTTATTGATACTCTATCTACCTTTATATTATCCAACATGCTCATGGAGGTCATGTTAATATTTGACCTCCATGTAAATTATAGATACTCCATCTAACATCCCCCTAAATCAATTGTGTTGTCTCATTATCTTGTGATGGGTTTGAATTTTTATATCCTTAATTATTGACATAATGATATAGTACGCTCAACATGATTTTAGAATAGAGAATGTAATAAATTAGTCCCATCGATAGAGGTATGAGGAATGACTTAATGAATGAATAAGGAATGATAGTTTGGGGTCAACTTTTAATTTTCCTTCATCCCTAGTATTTAGATTAACTATTTTCATTCACCTTAACCATCATCATTTTCATTACTATCTAATGGATTCCTACAAAGTTAGAAAAAGAATAATATATTGGCAAAGGGGAACTTTTATAATATTTGAATAGGTGAAAGGTACACAAGTAACAAGTTAACGTTCAATGTATATTAACATTTATTTTTCAATAGTTTTTTTCTTTACAATTATTGTTTGTATTAACTATTATTTTTTGAATTAACATGTTGTTAACGTATGTTAGCCTCTTCATGAGTGTTGGACATTTACTGATTTTCTAATCCCCATAAAAAATTGAGGATGTAATGATTGGGGCCCACAAGTATAAGGATAATGGGCCAATGGAACTAAGGGAATTTAGGGATCCTCAGAGTATATAATAACCATGTAAAGGTCACATTTATAATAGGTCTCCATGTTCTTTATATATACTCTATGTACCCTCAGAGTATCCAATAAGCACTTAAAGCTCACACTAACAGTTGACCTCCACATGCCTTATCTATACTCCATCTATCTGTAGAGTATCTAATAATATTATGGAGGTCACGCTGATAGTTGACCTACATGTCCTTATTAGATACTTTGCTTACCTTAGGAGTATCTGGAAGGCACATAGAGGTCATGTTAATATTTGACCTACACATTCCTACTCAATACTATGGGTACCCTCTTCATATATTTTAATGGCATGTTACCCATCTTATGATGGGATTCACTTTTTACCTCCTTGAATGTGAGCATAACTAGATAGTATTTCAATGTGAGCTTAAAATATAGGATATAATAAGTAGAAACCATTGAAAAAAAAACTAAAATTTAATTCACATGATTATAAATGGAATATTAAATCATGATTTTTAAATCTCACACCCCTTCATGTAAGATAATGTTTTCAAATAGATAATAATTTAATGAAATGGATAGAGTACTAATAGATAAATAAATTAGAGAGTATGTGGAGGTAAACTACCAGCATGATATCAAAGGCTAAATGTGTCATGTAGTTATGTTTGTAATGGAGGATCTAATAATTTATCCAACATAAATAATTTATGAGTGTTGAATGTTTAGCAAGCATGACCATGCTTTCATTTGACCTGTACATCACCATTAGTAACTCTATCTATCATCACTCCATCTACCATCTATTTGGGTTCAAATTCAAAACTTCATTACCACATATAACTTCCATGTGTGTATGCATCATAATTAAATATATGGGGGTTCATCAACCCTAATGTGTGGCATAGTATGTTACATTCATATTCAAAGGCTTAGGGTGGACGTGCCCATGAAAATGCATTATTTTAAAATGGAATAACAATAAGAAAGTGATGATGATAAAGACCCCTCTACTCCCTGTATAAGAGAACATCATAATTTACTCATTTAAGCATATGCTCTCGGTATATAGTGACATTGTAGGTTTATATATCCACAACGTAAAAGATGCAAGGACATTTATCCACTTTCTTGGATGTAAGGGAAAACTCATAGGATTTACATTCTTTGTAATGGTATACATAGATCAAGTATTCACATTTAAAAAAAATGATTCGGTATATATATTCATTGCTTGTATATATTAATTTTATGTGTAATAACTTTAACATTATGTATATCATTATAATATATCTTACATATAAAGTAATCCAAACATTACACCTTTTTATTATATATTCATTCAAAATGAATTTGAATGTTTGGAATTTTTACCACTTGTTTATTCACATTATATTGTAACTTTATACATAAATGAAAAAAAGGAATGAACCATTAGTGATTATAATGGTCTATTGTTGGTATATTGGCACTCTTATCCATCTTGTTACATAAATAAAATAAATTAATGATATATTATTGGTATAGTGACACTATTTTCCATCATTTTACATAAAATAAAGCAACCAATGAACCATCAATATATATAATGGTCTACTATTATTCATTATCAATGCTAAGTATCATCCTAAGCATCGGGGATACCACCCTTCACATAATAAATAAAACAATCACTCTTGACGCATAAAGGAAAAAAAAATAAATGAATATTGAAATATCCAATTATCATAAAAATATAAGATAAATGTATTACATAGGGTATGTATAAAGAGTTTAGGGATGATTATATTGACATAGCCTTTAAATCACACATCTTATTCGCATAACACCTACATGTTACTAGTAATATGGTTCAGTAATTATCAACTCATAACATGTATGTGCTATAATAACTCGTACATGTTATTATAGTGCATACACATTATAATAATGAGTATGTGTTATTATAATGTGTATATTTTACCTTAGTAGTAAAATTACATCTTAAAACAATGACTTACCATTTTACAACTCCCAAGTGTTATTTTGTGATCATGTTTCTCCTCTAAAGACCTCAAAACTAACCATAAGTCCATTGGAAATCTTAGCATGTACTAAAATTCACAACGTCATCATGTATATGAGGTAAGTGATGAAAAATTACACCTATTAACCTTGTCTTTTACTATTTTTTTACATTGTTTAATTTGTAAAATTTTCAAATAGACCAATCCACTACAAAAGACTAAACCATCCTCCTAACCCTCCACCAGAAACTACTAATCTTGTCACTAACCCTCCACCTGACCATCTTAATCCTCTAGTTAATGCTCCACCTGACCCTCTTAATCCTCTAGCTAACCCTCCACCTAACCCTCTTGATCATCTAAATAACCCTCCACCTAACACTCCCAACCCTCATATTTATCCAACTAACCCTCCTCCAATTCCATAAAATCCACCAAATATCTAAGAGTATCAAGTTTCACAGATTACAAAAAAAAAATTCAATTGGGTAAGTAATCAAGGCAATGAGGGATCCCACCTCCACCAACACCTACTGCATCTATCTAGCCAATAACCTAGAGTCATTATTGGGTTAAGTTGACTTGATAACAAGTCAAATTGACTAATTGAAATAATATTGGTATAGTTTTAAGGATTAGTATGCTAACAAATTCTCAACACAATTTTAAAAATAAATAAATATCAAAAGCATCCATTTGTGTGTTATTCATTCAACAGACAACCAATGCACCATTTCTAGTAACTGTCATACATTTCTAATCTATAAGAGCCAACATAATTTGATCAAATCCAATTTATGAGACCAATAGTTGATGGTGCTTGATTATACACCATGTAACAACCATGAGGGTCCATTGTATTTTTTAGGAAAATCCAATATGATTTTATCCACAATGAGATTCTAAATTATTCTTATTATGGTAAGTTTCAAGCCTGATAGAAAGGTTGTACAAAAGATAAAATAAGTACACATCTGCACCTCATCAACCTAAGAGGATCCCTACCCAAAAGGAATTTAATCTTAATAAACCCTCAATGGTGAAGGAGGTCATGGAGATCGACACTCTACATGTGCTTATTGATTCACTCATTCAACATATGAGTAAGATTTTAATGATTGCTACTATAGATATGCAACCTAGTGTGTGATTGACCCCATCCTTATAGATCTTATGGATATATATGTATTAGACCTTATTATCATGATGAATCTATTAGTTTATATGGGTTGGATGATATAACTTTGATTGAAGTGCTTTTAACAAGCACATTTGGTGTGTAGTCATCAACGACTACATGAGTGCTGGTAAATGTTATATAAATGTCATGTTAAATTTATGTTGTATTTATAAATTTCAAATCTATCAATTAATTTACATAGAAAATGAAATATATATATATATATATATATATATATATATATATATATATATATATATATATATTATAGGACGAGACGATGGCTTCATCGTCATAGTCCATATTTTTACTTTTTGATCTTATCTAAATATTATTTACGTATATTGATCCATATATTGGCCCATTAAATACTAATTTTACATGTGTTAGAATGACACCTTTTTACTTATACAGATGTATAATTTTGAGTTAATCTTACACTCTTAGTTAAATAAAAGAGAAATAATTTCCATATATATTTGATACTTTATAGAAATCTAAGTGAAACCTTTATTATTTAGTTGATGTCTTGAATAGACACTCCTCCATGATTATGAGTAGAGACAAATTTTGGCCCATCCAGTAGTACATCTTCCTATGTTATCATGGCACCTTTTACTTATACAAAAGTAAAATTTTTAGATTATCTTACACTCATGGTTTAGTAAAGCATAAAACTTACCATATATCATTGATACTTTAAAGAAAACTAAATGAGATCTTGTTTGTTTAGTTGATGTCTCGATAATACACTCCTACATCATTATAAATGGAGATAGACAAAGGTATTTCTAGAATAATTTCATCCACACATGCCCTCATAGAGGTACATATTAAATTGTAATTTTGAATTATAAAATATATATATTTTAATAATTTTAATACATATATTCTTAGAAAATATAAATTATGTGAATGTATTATGTATCTAGGGTTATCCCATGACATATGATAGTCCCATTTAGATGATTAGTAGGGAATATTTTCATAATTTTTTCCTTATTTTGGAATCTTGTTCTTAAAAATCAACCTACTACTTACCAAATCTAGCATCAAAATTAGATTGAGTAGGACCATGAGATTGTAATAAATGCATTTTTAAATTCTTTTTATTCTATTTTAAAATTAGTTTATTAACTTGGTTGCATGTATTTTATATTAATTATCTAATAATACTTGCATTTGAATAAGTTCAACTACAAGCAATAAATGAGTCTAGGACCCATAGTTAGACCTTAGAACAATCTAAGGCACTCAAGGGATGTCCATCTACTATTAGTGCATCCCAAGGAGGTTCTTTGAGGAAGGCAAAGAGAGAAAGGCTATATGATTCTTACCTCATGCCTTACATGATCTAGTTTTTTGTACACCTATGTAGCAATGAACACATTTTTTGTATGACTATATGGTAATACATGTATTATTGACATGATACATGTGCATATATGGAAATCACCTGACATTCTATTATGTTTTTAATTTTTAAGGCATTATGGATTTGATTATTATATTGTTAAACTAATTATGAGAAATGATCCTTTTATGACTTTCATTATCAACAATGAAGTGTAATGTTGGACCATTAATCCACATTTGATTGTTTTAGGTGATTTGATAATTTTAGATGATTGAAAGTCATGTGATAGTGAGAAAAATATACTTGATCAAATTATATATAAAATTTTACTAATGAGATTTTTCACTATGAATTTTGTATAATTTTTTCATTTTAATTTTAATTGACTAGATTATGAAAAAAATAATATTTCTTATTTCCTTAATTCAACCAATTCTCCCTTGAATTCTATTTTCTAAATATATCTTCTTTGGAATGGATTTATTCAATCTTAGACATTGATTCATTATTTTTGAAGTATTATTACCTATCCATACTGACTTGAGAACCTCCTCATTTAAATAACTTATTTTAACTCACACCCATATTTTATCATAAAAACATTTTTTAAATTATCCCAATTGCATTCTAATGGTGATTCACAAGCATCAGAATATGAACCATTTCAAAAAAGTAAATTTGTTAAATTTGTACTAGTTCATAAACTTGTAAGATACTAGGGGTATTTTCAAACATAATATGAAACCTTATATCCTTCAATTATCTTTTCATAGGTCAATTTAATATTTTTTTGGGTTTTCCCTCTAAAAAGGGGAATATTTGAATATTTGAAATACTGTATAAGTTTTAAAGTGGTATAATTCATTTTATAAGACATGTAATTACACATCATGATCTTAATGCACTATTACATCATTAAAATAATATATTCACTCCAGGTAAATGTAAATAATTCTATAAACCTCATATAGAAGCTATATCCTACATTGAAGACATGTCTAACCATGTAAGGTGAAGAGGAAAATATCTTGGAGAAGCTATATACACATAATATTTTAAAATTTCTAATAATTTCTAATGCTCTATATCTTTTAGGAACCCGTCGAGTCTCAATCTCTCTTAATGCATGCCTTAAGGGGTACACCAATAAAGGAGTGGGCATATAATTAGTGATTTGTAAGATTGTTGTCCCTTTTTTCACTTGATATCTACACATTTGTCTCCTAAAAACCAATCCCCTAAGCTTGGAATTCGTATTTGCACACTCTAGTAATTTACCATCTTGATTATCCCTTTTTCTAACATAAAACCCTTTTTGATATTTTACATATCTATGTTGTCTATGTCAATATTATACTCTTATTGACAAAACTTAATTAGGGTATATGTCATCCCCTGATTAACCTAGAGATTTTTTGTCAATAATGATACTAGGTCGACCAAGTCAACCTTGTTGGCCTAATATTTGAAAGGGGTTTAGGGTTAGATCTATCTATATAAACACAATAATTTCATCATTTTCAAGAGAGGAGAATAAAAACCAAGATATATTGTGCATCAGATTATCCATCATTTTACATGAGGAGCAAACTTAGGGTTTTATACATTATTTGGAGATACGGATGTTGTCATGTGGAGACATATTTTGGATGCATTGATAGGTTGTGTATCCTATATCTAATTTATCTTGGTCATCCTTACATACCAAAAGAACATCTTGTGAATCAACATAACCAAGGGAAATATTGAGGCCTTATGGGTTTGTCTTCAAAGGTATGTATTCTTAACTTTGTTCCTCATTTGAAAGAGTATATATATATATATATATATATATATATATATATATATATATATATATATATATATATATATATATGCATTTGAACTTCTCTTCCATGTATTATTAATACATATACATTGACGTGAGTATATGTCTTATATTCATGTTTAATTTTAGTTCTTATTACCCCCACTTTGTTCCACAAGATTTGGTGAGCACTAGATTATATTTTTTTTTTACTTTTTATTAATATAGTGAATATGAAAAAATAATATTTGGTTAAGGTTATTTCATAGTTTTGCTTGACTGGAGACTTTGGAACACTCTATAGTAATATTATTATTTTAATTGATCTAATAATTTGGTATAGTATTTTCATATTTATAATAACCTTGATTATTTAATATATCCCTAATTAGAAGTGTAAGTAGGATCTATCTTCTCTTATCTAGGATTGATTTATAGATCTCATGCATTTCTTAACGCATATAAAAGTAATTATGCTTAGCATGGTTTTTAAAATAAGATCATCAATGAATCAAGGAGCTTGATAAATAAAGGAAAACATGTATAATTTTTGAATCATGAATTATATAAGATAAAAGAGGAGATTGAGAGGAAATAAGGCCTCTAAGGTGGTATTGTCTTGGAAATCTACAAGACTAAAAGTGTATGTATGAATACTAATTAATAAAATGAGGATATTGTGTTTAAATAATATCTTCAACTTTAAAAATAATTAAGTGAAATATTGCATGTCCTATTTATTTTTATTGTATAATTTAAGGGTTTATAATCTTTGAATTGTTGATAGTCTATCATTAAGATTTTTGAGGTTTGTATGTAAAGATTGTTATTTTTTTCCATGGATACACTAGATTGTGGGTTGGATACTCTTGAAATAAAAATTATTTAGATGGGGGTTAATCAATCTTGAAAATTTTTCTTATCAATTTCACTTAAGCAATCATAAAACATTCAAATAAACATTTAGATCTGTTATTCATAAACACATATCCACATAAGCATGAAACACAAGAAGACATAACATATGTGGAAAAACCTCAAGAGGAATAAAACCCACTAGTATCTACAAATGGACTACAATCCTATAATAATAATAATAATAATAATAATAATAATAATAATAATAATAATAATAATAATAATAATAATAATAATAATAAGCACCAAATCTACATCACCAATCTCAAATAGCTAAGCATCAACTCAACTAGGCTTTGACAAGCACCAACTTACAATGAGGCACAAACCCCTAGATCAATCAACACTAAATAAATCACCTAGAACATTTAATTACCTTCACAACCTATTATTTATCATGAAATATATGATGATATTCTTATTTATCTCTTCACACACTTTTAGCTCTCTCAAGTTGGACTCTAGCCTTATTCACTCAACTAGCCCTCTTTTTTACTTGACTAGGTCATATAACCTTGATCTTCATATCTATAAACTCTATAAAATATTCATCTAAAACAATCCTATTATGATATACAAGACCTCCTTCTATTCTTTAATATGTTATTTTTTTCATTTTCTCTCTTCGCTCACACATAGGCCTAAAAACTACCTTGTATTTATCCAAGCCATTTGTTCACATCCTTATTGGTCGACCAAAGACCCTTAACCTCTTAGGTAAAGTATGAAATATATATTATCACATATTAATAATATTAATAAAAAAAAAATTATTCCCTTTAGGCCTTACATACCTCAATTAGTCCTCATTCCATCTTTTGGTCTCATGGAAACCTAATCCCATTAGATCTACTTTAGGACATGTTACACTTTGTATTCATTAGAAAAAATTTAAACACCTCACATGGAATTATCATATAATATTCTACTTAATTATATACCTGATAATATCATCTAGGATTCATAACATTTTTTTATCTTCAACCACCACTTGAAGCACACCATTACCACTATTCACAATTAGTCTTGTGCATACCCAGAAAGTCTATTTAGAACCAATGAAGAAAAAAAACCAATTAAAGAAACATACATGGAAATAAATAACATATTGAAAACATCATTACCTTAATATCATCATAAAATTAATTAGATACTTCAACTTAGGGTATACATGCTCAAACTCTTCTATTTTAAATGCTCACTTTGAACTGCCAACTAGCCTGAAAACATATTCATGGAATATTGAACTTATGAAACTTAAAAGAAAAAAATCAATGGATTTTATCTTATGAAAATGATCCTAAAAAATTATCATAAAATAATCCAATAATAATATCCTAATCTCTATTGGCAATATATGGTTCTTGTAGACCAATTTGTTGTCTTCAATACACATAGTCAAACCTAAACTAATTAACCCATTTTGGATTCAAATTTTCAATCAATTTAAATAAATTTAAATCATTATAAAAATCATGGATAAAAATTACATGTCAAAAATAATAGCATGTTCATTATAAACTTTAACATATGGCATAGAGCCTCAAACTCATCATTTTAACTTGCTTACCTATAACTATCAATTCACCTTAAAGCACAGTCATGGTGATAATAACATTCAACACCTGTATGAAAAAAATATATAGGATAATAATTAATTTTTATTTTTATATTAGATAATTATACCATTATTATATAGATATATAATATGGTTAAATGGAAATATTGGTCTTTTAGAACAATTTCATAACCTCACTTTATATAGACCTCATTGAGACAGAAAAGTCAACTTGTGAACAATTTTTCCTATATACAATGATATAAAAATATTTTATCAAACATGAACATCTCTTAAAATATTTTAAAAATGTATCTATGCACTTGTATTCATCCCAATTCCATGATAGCACATCCCTAATCATCTTCTCACTTCTACCTTGGTTTTTTGCTAGTTCCATCATTAGGTATGTTAGTGACTGGTCAACTTGGATGACTGGTTTAGTATAGATAATGGATATAAATTATCCATAATCCTTCATGTACACAAACTAAAAATTTAAAACTTTGTCCTCTATCTATTTAGTAACTTTGACTTTGTCAACTCTAACTGGTATAGAAAATTTCCAATAAATAAGGCCTTTCTTGTAGGGTCCACTCACTCACCTAAAGACTAAATCACACTTGGAGATGCCTAGGGAAATTTAATACAACTTAAAATCACTTAAATATCCATACCAATCCATTATGATCACTTTAGAAAAACTTATTTCATATCAGGTCAGTATTAGTGTTATTTGATGGTTAAAACCATCAATCAATGTTATCAATCATTGTTAAAGTTTATCCCATCATTAAAGGTAATAATACCTATTTATTTGATATATGAATCTTACCCATCTATTATGAATATCTTAGGTTCCCATGTAGAGGTTACATATTCCACTGCACACTTGAAAGTCCTCAGTTTGAGCACACTTCATTTTGTGCAGTCAAAAGACCTTAAAACACATTTTCAATCTTAAAACTCAAACTTTGACCTAAATCTTGTTAAACATACCTAGAAAATATAATAAACCAATAAAAATTATCACATGTTCATTCTTATCTTGAAATATGAATTTCATACCTTATTTGGCCACTAAAGCACATTAATCCTTAAAACTTATCGTTATGATTATTTTCATGTGATCTCCACCTCAATAACATACTCAAATAAACTCTCTTTATAAAAAAATAATTTACATCATTCATATACCTTCATAATATATCATGGTGCCTCATTAATCCAAGCAAGGTCTAGAAGTGGTCTAGTTGTTTACTAGGTCTGAAAGTCTTACCCTGGTAGGTTTACCTTGAAACTCACTTGAGTGATTCAATACCTCATATGAATGATAAATAAACCTTATATAAAATATTATTCAATTTTTCATCTATCTCACCAAGCCTCCATTCTCAAACATTCTCACTAAGACTTTTCATGTTGTGATTAGTGCCATGACTAGGCTTGTCAAGAACTTGAAACTTGACAACTGACCTTGAAAAACTTTTCAATGTATCTAAACTTACATATTAACTTTACTCACCTCCTTATAGAGTCTAAACTAGGATCCTCAAGACACTTGTACTTCAAGAACTAGTACTTTTACTTGACCTAAACCTTGACATCAACCTCAAAAGAATAATTAGGTTTCATTAAAATTATATCTCAATGGAGATACATTATGATTATTTCACATTATATTTGTTACATTTCTTCCTTGTCACATCACGCACACAAGTTCATACCTCACAGA
>JARHVA010011678.1:0-35435 GCA_037957365.1 Torreya grandis | reverse complement strand
AGGCTTGGGGTTTGAGGACCTAGTTTGGGAATCTGGGGTTTTGGGTTGGGGTTTTAGAATTTGTGAAAATTATTGCAATAATTTAAATTATAAAATAAATTTGAATAAGATAAATTCACAAAAAATTATACAAAAATTTGAAATTAAATTTTTGCAAAAAATAACTATCAACATAGAGATTTTAAAAATATTTTTGACACTCCAAATAATTTGCAAAAATTCTAAATTCTTATCTAAAATTTGTAAAGAAGGAAGGCTTGGGGTTTGAAGGCCTGGTTTAGAAATATAAGGTTTTGGGTTGGGGTTTTAGAATTTTTGAAAATTATTTTAATAATTTAAATTCAAAAATAATATTTGAATTAAATTAATGCACAAAAATTTATATAAAAATTAGAAATTTGAAATTGAATTTTTGCACAAAAATATGGAGTAAAAACCCTAAGTGTACTTAGGGTTTTGATATTTTGGGGTTTTTTTTAATTATGGTAATAATTTACATTCTAAAATAAATTTGAATAAAATAAATGAACAAAAATTTATACAAAAATCAAAATTTTAAAGTTGAATTTTTGCACAAAATATGAAGGAAAAACCCTAAGTATACCTAGGGTTTTTAGATTTTGTTCAAAGTAAGTCAGGTTCACCAAATGTTTTATTATTTTTGGGAAACTAGGATCTAGTTCATAAACAATAATGGTTCTGGAGTAAAATTTAAAAATGTAATTAAATATAGTAAAATATAGATTTATATCAACTTAATCAAATCAATTATATAGGGAAAGAAGTGAACTTATCTAAAAAATAGGTTAAAACAAATGATTCAAGGGTTGAAAACTGTTGTTTAGGACTCAAAAGATGTCAAGAACCTATAACTAGCTTTAATTTGGTGAAAGGATAGGAGTGCCAAAATAGGTCACCCTAGGGTCTAACATTGTTATCCTTTTCTACTGCTATTATCTAAACTACTTGCAGAGACCTGAGTTTCTTGGGTTTTGTTTGTTATCCCTATGTGAGCTTGTCTATGAAATTTTGGAGGTTAAATGTCGATATAGATCACTATAGATCCATTTCAATATTTAAGCCTTGGGTCTATCTACACACATGAAACAACAAAATACATCAAAAATAAAAGGGGGAAAACTGGGTTAGGGGAAGTATGATCTCATGATCCAAAACCCATGTTAACCTAATCACTACCTATATTAACCCTAAAGCTAGGGTCTTAGATCAAATATAGTTCTCCCTTAGGGAATCCACATAATTAATGTGCATGATAGATACAAAAATAAACTTTCACCTAGGCCCTTCATTGATTAAGCATGTAAGTCTATGTGTGATGCATAATGTTGAGCTATACTATTGACTAATTTTTAATTGTGTACTATGTCAAAGTAGTAAGTGTTAGATATAAAATGCCTTGTGAAGTCCTTTATATAAGATACTCTTTGTTTTGAAATTGGGAACTTTATTTGCTTTTGGATAATACTAGAAAGAAAAACAAAACTTACAGATGAAGTTAAGAAGGGCTTGGGACTCATTAAGTGATAAAATGTGACCATTAGGACTCAAAATACCATTAGACAAGAGTGCTATAAATGGACACCCTAGGGTCCAATGCTATAGTCCAATTTTGGCATTCTTGTCCTACAAGTTTGGGACCTAGGGTGATAGGATTAGCCTAAGAAATATAACGTGGGTGAGTTTTAATTACCATTTGAAAAGATTAGGATGACTGAGAATAAGCAAAAAGGTGACTCAAGCATGAAACAAGACCAGGATTAGTAAAACAAAAGATACGGCTAATGTGAACAAGGATCATATTCTCTAGTTAGAGTATCCTATGAAAGGACTATGAAAAGACTTGATATGTGTCATTGCTTAACCAATTTAGGGTGTATACACATCTAGAATCAGTTTTGTTGTCATGGATATAAGCATATAAAATTGGGAATAGACAAATTAAAATATGAATCGACTATTCCATCATTGGTGTATTTATATAATGAGGTGGATTTTCTTATTTGGGCCATTGATTAGTTTATGAAAAGAGTTAAATGTTAGTGAGTGTTGGATTATTGGAACTTGAAACATATTTGAGATTGCATCTCCTTTTATCCTAAAACTTGTTATAGTCTAGGAATTGTGCCATGACTTATTCTTATCCCTTCCTTTATGTTTTATCTCAAGAGACTGGCTATATTCAATTATGGTAATAGGACCATTAATTTTTGGTTATGCATCAAGAAATTAAATTTTTGTCTGCCATCAAGATAATGGGTCTGATTTCCTTGCCTATATAAACAAAAATTCTTATGATTATAAGGGTGGACTATTTTTTCACTAAAACTCTACTAGATTTATGTCAGGATTGAAACTACCATTCTCTTTTATTTTATCATTATTAACTTCTAGAGGATATTTATTTGAGAGAAGTAATATATGCTAAGATTTTGTTTGAATAATATTTTTGCAATTGAATATTGACTAGATTGTACAATTATTAGTTTGATTGATTTTGAATTCTCATTCTATTTTGAAGTTTTCATTAAGTCATTGTGTGCAATAACTACAAAATTATGTGTTTGCTTTATTGTGACAAAGATTTTGACTTATATGTTGACATTTTTCCTTTGAATCTTTTTTATTGAGTTATTTAATTTGTAAAATAGATGAACTTGTTTCCAGTGATATAATTTTAGCCAACCATGATTTCCATTTCTTAGCACCAAAATATCTGATCTCAATAAAAAAATTATCCCTTTTCTACATTACTATTTCTTTCATTTTTGAATTTTTTAATGGTAAGATGTCCTAATAATTAAATTATAATAGCCTTATCTTATAAAATAATATATCAAACATATGGTTTTAACAAACCCACAACATTATACAACTTTAATTTAGGTAAAAACATCGATTGAACCTCTAGTGGTAATAGTTTTTGCTCACCTAGCTCAATGCTCTCTAAATTTATTAGCCCTTGGATTCCTATAAAAATATTAAAAATGAGGAGGAATTCATCTCATTTTATGTATAATCCCATTATCATCTTAAATTAGTTAATCCAATAGTTGTTTTTGAGTGGGTCACAAATTGAGCCTAACATAAATTAGCACTAGAAGGAAGGCCCTAAATGCAATATTTCTAATTTTGAAACTCTGATCTTGAACTTATGAATACAATGAGATTATCATTGATTATATATTTGTGTCCATCCATTATGATTTTACCAATTACCATTATTCTTAAAATATGAAAATAGATAACAGTTTTTGTCACTCTAGAGTCTTGTTCAAGTATCACTCAATCTGGAAATAGTTTGGGTCATAGAAGATTAGTTGTTCCTCTTCAAGCTCATAGACATCTTATATCTGATCGAGGTAGATCCAGAAGATTAATTTACCCAACCCCACTATTCCCATAATATATCACCAATAGAATGGTTTAAATGGTTATAGATTGGCTAATTAGATCAACTATAAACATTCTTGGTGACATGTATGATTTGCCTAGAAATTATGAGTGTTATCTTCCAAATTTCACTACAAACACTACAAGGAATATAGAAAATTAAATTAAATCTTATAATACATCCATTAGGTTACTAAATGTTGATCATGAAAATGTAGCTTGTAGTTTATTCCCTTTCACCTTACTTGATTAAGCTCATGACTAGTTGCTTAACTCACTTGAGAATTCAATTATTGGATAGAATCAATTGAGTAACATGTTATTAGCCCATTTTGTCAAGTAGTGAATCCAAGCATCTTATACCATTAGTTTTATTTAATTATAATGGAAACTAATGAACCTATACATAATTTTAATGCACATTTCCAAATATGTAAAATAGGGTGATAGCCTTATATATACCAAATACCAAACTAGCATTAAAAATGTTCCAAAACATTTTAGACCCTTAGACTACCACATTATTAAGGAGAGATCCAATTGTCACTAATTTTCCCCTTGCATATGTAGAAGTAATAAAAGTAGAAAGATATCTCAATCCAAAAGGTAAAATGATGGCTCCCATTCCCAATTTTATCCCAAACATGCCATCTTCAAAATTAATCTCACCTAAAAATTAAAATATTCCATTGTCATAGCCTATTCAAATTAAAAACAAAATCCCTATACAACATGTTTCCCCTAATCAGAATGTAGGATTTATAAATTGTGTGGTTGGTAATGAAATAATTCCTCAAATTATGACCGAACTTTAATTCTACTTGCAACGAATAATACATAAAATTCATTTAAAGACCTAGCCAAAAATGAGTTATATGTAATCCAAATAATGGTCCATAGATTAAGTAATGATTTTTTAATCTCTAAAAAATAATTAATTATTTTGAGTAGTGGAAATTATGCCTCAAATTTCACTTACCAATGTAACTACAAGCCCTTCAATAGAGTTGGTAAACAAGTTGAGTCTTCATCCAATAAATTGCCTGAGATCAATATCATAGATATCACCCTACCTATTTGGTGGTGTGTGCATAACACATCCCAACATGGGTAACTTTAATGAGTTGTGTTTTTTTAATCTTTTGACATTATTCAAAAGGAAATGGAAGAATATGAAGTTGTCCCAAATGACTAGAATACTTCAAGTCATTATGATGCTCCCAATTCATTAAAATCCCCTATTGTAGCCATGGTTTTATAGAATTTTGAATTTATTAATGTATAATATAATGAAACTAAAGATAAAAATAACATTCAAACTTTCCAATAATAATAGATAATAAAATATTCTCTTAAGAGTAAAACACATCAACCTTTGACTACCTCAACTCCAGAAGACAATGTTACAATACCTCATGATCCTAAAGCTATAAATGATCCACCTCCACCAAAATTAGGTGGCAATCAACCTTTAACTATAAAACTAACTTACAACATTGTGGAGGATATGAAAAAATAAAATATAACATAACCCTCCATGAATTGGCACAAATCACTGAACAAAGGGTTTTACTTCTTAAATCTATCATAGACAAGATTAGTCAACTCAAACATAAATTCAGTGCTAATATTAATATTATAATGCAAAAGGATAAGACTAAATTTCCACCCATTTTATTAACACTCCAAATATTTGATAAAAATATACGTAATTAACATGTTAATTTTGGTGTCTCAATTAATTTTATACTTATAGGGATTTGTAAGAAACTAGGATAGGTCCCTATAAAATTAGATATAGTGATTCAATTAGATAAGTTTTAAATCAAGGTATTAAGATATTTATTTAAAGTCCATAAGTAATTACAATTTGAACCAATATTGAAATAGTTCATAGACATACAAGTTGTTGAGATCTTAGAAGCATATGGCATGCTAATAAGTAGGGATTGGTTGAGATAACTCAATATTTATATGGAAAAAAAACTTTTCCCACATGTGTATTCCATTAAGAGAAGTGGAAAATAAAATTAGATTTGATAGAGAACTAGGAATAAAATTGATGATTATATAGTAAAACTTTATCAATGAACAAGTCAAATTTACTTTTATAGATGCATGTGTTTATACTCTGATTAACAAACCAGTAAAGATGTCATTACTTGAACAAGATCAAAATTTAAGTATGTGGTGTTTGTATGTTTATGTATCACTCTCTAAAAAATAATATAGAGTAGGTATTGTACTTTTTTACCCTTATAATATAAAACATGTAGCAATATATAGATTGTAATTCTCATGCATAAATAATATGTTAGTATATGAAGTATTAATTTTGAGATTATAGTCTACAACTAGGTATGATGTTCATAAATTGAAATTATATGGTGACTCTAAATTAGTCATCAATAAGGTAAGAAATAAATTTTAGTGCAAGATCTCTTATTTGAAATTTTATAAACACCAAGCTTGGGATCTAATAGAGTCATTCAATTTTTTCAACATTTTTATTATTCCTAGAACTAAAAATGCCATGGAAGATTCACTAATTATTTATGTTGTTAACCTCATGCTAATGGATAATATTGATTGAAAAAAAATCTATGGAATTATTTTCATGCCCATCTATGCCAGATAATGTAAAACATTTTCATGTATTTGAAGATAATAGGCATATCTTGGATTTCATTTCTAATTTTGATGCTTTTGATATGCTTGTAATAGATGAAGATACAAAGAGTGACTTGAATGAAGGGTAGTGTGATGATGATGGAGTTTTTAATCTTAAAAACAATCAAATTTCAAGGGGGGTGACCTCACTGGAAAGATTATTTGATTTAGACAAACTTGTAAATAGACTTGAAAAGTCCATTTATTCCAATATTGTGAGATATTAACATAGGGATTTTGGATCAACCTTAGAACATCATTGTAGGATTTGAATGCAGTGATAAAGAGATGGAAAGGTTGAAAATATTATTTATCTACTACAAATATGTCATTGCTTTGATAAATGGAGACCTAAATTTGTTTTATCCTAGTATCATGAAACATATTATTCCTTTGAAACTTGATCAAAGACCATTCAAAAAATGATAAAAAGTAACCAATATTATTTTTGAGCTACTTATCCAATATGAAGTTTAAAATATATAATCAATTGGAATTATATTTATGATATGTCATTCAACCTAGGTGTCTAACCTAGTGCTAGTTAGAAAGAAAATTGGAAAATTTTATATTTATTTGGATTTCAAAAACTTGAATCGAGTTTCAAACAAGGGAAATTATCCTTTTCCATATATGGATGAATTAATTTAGCAAATTAGTGGGTCTGATATTATGTCTTTCTTAGATGGATTCTCAGGTTATAGTAAAATTTTGGTTGACAAAAATGATAGATCTAAGATAACTTTCACCATAAAATGGGAAACATTTGCTTATAAAAAAATTCTTTTTGGTTTGATCAATGTTGGCACCAATTTCCAAAGAGTTATGGAAATTATATTTGAAGTATTAACTATTAAGTTGATTTTTTTTACATGGATGATTTAACATTATTTTCTAAATATAGATCAGACCACTTGAACCAATTATAGAATATTTTTGAACATTTCCCTAAATCTAAAATTTCACTTAATCAAAAAAGTGACTTTTTGTGTAACTAGAGGTATAATTCTTGGTCATCTAATTGCAAAGTAAGGTATGTCAATTTACCTTGATAAAATTAATTCAATTTCCAAATTTAATTACAAAATAGCATGAAAGAATTGAATTTTTTTTTGATAAAATAAATTTCATTCATAATTTCATTTGTGGTTTTGTAGAAATAGTTAAACCTTTAAATTATATGTTGAAATAGGGATCCAAATTAGAGTGGAACCCTAATTTAAATAAATATTTTCAATGAATCAAGGATGTCATAATGCAAATAATTTTTTCACCAATCTAGATTATCCCAAAGACTTCTACTTGTATTCATTTACCTCTAACCATACAATTTTAGTAGTCCTAAAAAAATTAAGATGAAGATGACCCTATAGCATTCATGAGTGCCAATTTGAAATAATATAAACTATATTATCCTATGTTAGATAATAAATATTAATCATTTGTAAATGAAACAAATAAATTTTAACATTACATTCTATGGAAAAAGGTTTATGTTATGGTTCTTGATCCTACTGTCAAGTTGATGTTAGGATAAAACAATCTTGGAAAAAGAAGGTGATGGGTCTCAAATAGTCAAGCATATGACATGAAAATTAAGTGAGTAAGGTTGGTTAAAAGTCAACGTTTGTCATAACATATTTTTGTAATGGATCCTAGCATTGATGTTGTTAATGTAAATCAATCTAAAATCAAACACAACCCATGGTATGATTCAATCATTCATTACTTGTTATATGGTAATCCACCAGCTAACATTAATAAGACACATAAAATAGCATTAATATTAAATACTTCTCATTTCATACTTAATAAATGCATCATATAGCATAAAAATCATAAAGGAATTATCCTAAGATGTTTAACAGAAGAATAAGCACAAAATGTCATGTTTTATTTTCATAAAAAACTAGGTAGTGGCCACCCTTATGGTAAAGTGATTGCACACATATTAAGAGTTGGTTATTATCGTCTAGAATTATTTAAATATTCTAGACTTAATTGGTGTTATAAATATAAATTATTTAGTTGGTCATAAGTTCATTCTTATAACTACTAACTATTGCACAAGGTGAGTTGAATCAAAAGTAATAAATAATACTACTTCCAAAGAAGTGATTAAATTTCTTGAGGAAAAAATTATAACTAGATTTGTCACCCTAGTAGCACTCATGTGTGATAATGATCTTGCCTTCCAATCAAGTAAATTTACTGAGTGGTCATATCAAAATGGAATTACATTTAATTTATCCTCAAACTATTAAACATAAGGACATGGTTTATCTCAATATACAAATAATAATTTTTTGAATGCCATTAAGAAAGCAGTATAAATGAACCCACGTAGTTGGCATTTACTACTAAAATATGAGTCATAAGAATTCACCTTTTAGTATTATTTATGGTATGGATCTAATATTTATAATGATACTCAAGAAACCCACATATCAATTCATTCCTTAATATATGGAAGCAAACGAGACAATTCAGTATAGAATGTTAGACTTGATTTATTTGGAAGAAACAAGAGAAGAAGCCTTGTATAATTTTAGTACATCCCAAGATATTTTGAAGAGATGGTTTTATAAAAGAGTTCATGTCAAATTCTTTCATATTTTAGACTTGGTTTTACTATGGGATAAATCCCATAAGAAGAAGGGCTAACATTCTAAGTTCAGTCCTATCTGGATCGGGCCTTATCAATTTTTAGAGTTGATATGATGGAATGCATTCATATTGAAATATATTTAAGGTAATGACCTTCCATTACCCATAAATGGATAGTTTTTAAACCTTTATTTCTCAGTTGTTATGTCAAATGAAATTTTAGAATGAAGTTTAGGATGTTAATGGTATATAAAAAATTTATATAATTTTTACTTTTTTAGATTTAGTTGTGTTAATTTCTTGGTTTAGTTTTTTATTTTATTAGATTTTTTTCTGCTTTATTAGTTTAGTTTGATTTACTATATTTTATTTTTATCTTACTTAGTTTGTTTGCTTATTGTTTCTATTCCTCATTATGTTGTTTTCCCCTACATTGTTTAAGGTGGTTTTTTTTTTTTTTTAAGTTGTTGGTGGTAGTCATATACTTTTGAATATTGATTAGAGATAATTATTTTTTGTATCATGATAATTTAATATTTTGTAAGGTACTCCCTTGGCTTTTTTTTTTTTTTGGATCTTTCCTTGTACTTTTTTCATGCTTTGGTCTTGGAAAAGTAAAATTTGATCCCAGTCAGTATTGTATGGCAATCAAGTTTAAGAAATGGATAGAAAATGAAGGCAAAAATTTGTTGAAGCATTGTGCCCTTATATTCCCATGATATAGGAATTTAAAATGGTTAATGAATGTATGAGAATAAATTAGACTTTATAAGTTATAGATGAGCATTCATCATTAAAAGATTGCTTAAATTGATATAATTTTCTTTGTGTTTTTATAGAATTTGAAGGCCTGTGATTCAAAATAAATCATGTGAATTTTTGAAACATTAATTTTATTATTAAAACAATTAAATTTCACTTAATTTCACATCTAAATCCAAATAGAATCTATTAATTGATTTAACTTTGTCTTGATAGTCATGAATTTTTTGAGTTTTTCATTGTACCTTGGCTTGGTCCCAAACCCAAAATGGAATGAACAATGAAATATTTTCAAAAGGAACAAATTCAAAAGAATTTGAATAAAATAAAAAATATAAATTATTTCCTCAAAAGGGTGATTTGGGTAATCTCCATCACAATATTTCTAGTTTGGCTGGTAGTGTTAAGGTGTGGAGTCAAAAAGCTTCACCAAGTGAGCAAATTTAACAGTTACAAGTTTACACAGTCACCGGCGTCAGTCAGGAGCGACCGACATCGGTTAGGAGCAGTTTAGGAAATGCCGACATCGGCAGGGATCGGCCAACGTCGGTCACAGGCAAGCAGGCAGGAACAGATGTCAGTTACCTATGCGTCCAGAGAGCTATTTCCATGGACAGAACCAAGTGTTTGCATGTTAAGATTAAGTCATAGTCTTAAGTCCGCGTCTCTATTATTAGTAAGACTATTTTTAGAGCCCTTGTTTAAGATACATAACTATTGGTTGTAAATGCATGCTCAAGTATCCTAATTATTATATAATAGGATAATTCTTCTTAGCTCATTGGTATTGAATGTTGAAGAATAGTATAGAATTATATATGTGAATCATTCCAGGTTGTTGGAGTTGATTGTACTTGAGAGAGAGAGCTCTTAAGGGAAAGAGATCTAGAGAGAGATCTGTACATCTGAGAGAGGTGTGTAAGAAAGAAGTTTCTTCAATTGTATTCCTTCTGTAAAGAGTTTAATACAAGTTTTTAGGGTGGTTTCTTGTATCTCTTGTTCTTTGCTATTTATCATTCTAGTTACTTATCATTCTAATTTAATTCCATGTTTATTGCTTTCATAAGTGTAATCAAATTGTTGGTTGATCCCCAACAATTGGTATCAGAGCAAGGTTGGATGTTCTCAGAGCGAGTTTGACTAACAGATGGCCAGATCTAGTTAGTGGTTTGTTGATTACAGGTTACTCACAAGGGTTTCTGATTGAGTGAGAGTATAGCAATGGCAGAAGAAGGTAAGCTGAGAATGAAGAAAGTCAGGCACAAGATTAACACCACAAGGAGTGTGGTGGGTTGTCTTCAAGTGGGAGCTTGAAGAGGAATACAAGCTAGGATGCAGATTAGACAGAGTACTGGTATGGGTACAGGTGCAGCTATTTATCTCCAACTTGTCAGAATTAAGAGCACACATGATTACCTTTGTATAAGCAACTTTAACATGTGGAAATAACCAGAAGAACAAATAACTAACAATGAGAAAACACACAGAATATGAGAGGCAACACACAATTGTATTCAACTCATTACAAAGAAAATTACAATAAAGAGATCACACTCTTCTTCCACCTCTATGAGGCTTCCTCCTCAAGGGCTCCAAGTAATCTTCCCACCTGAGTAATCTTCTCTCATAGGTCACAACACACAGCTAACACAAGCTATTGTTCACCTCATTGTACATCCAGTACAACCGAGTACGAACTGGTACTCCAAGTAGATCTCACCATGATCCTGCTCCTGATGTATTGTTGTCACCTTGATCTTGCTCCCCCACCGATCCTGTTCTGACCCTCGCATACACACATCCCTGCAGACCAACCTGATCTTACTTAGCACATGTAGATCTCCACCATGATCCTGCAACACCCTACATATCAAACCTAATCTTACATACATGGGGAATCCTACTTGTTTCCACCATGGGAAGAACTCTCCAATTTCTACTTGGGTTCTACAAGTTCTACAAGTTCTACACTTAACAATACAGCCCATGAGTCTATTATATAGATCTCATGCATACAATAATTAAACAAGCGGCTCAAAGACTCGAACTGGTCTTTATCATGCAAACTATGCATTCACTTAACTGACTGTTCGTCAATAGCAGTCCTGACCACCACAAGTGACTGATGTCGGTCCCTGCCTGACTGGAGGTGACTGACGCCAGCTGATCTCCTGCCGATGCTGATTACTGAACACAGATCCCTGACCGACGTTGGTTGTGGCCTGCCGATGCCGGTGACTGCATACCCAGTGACCTCCTTCTGTTTGTAACAAGGTGAAGCTTTTAGCTCCACACCCTAACAGGTAGTGGAACAAGGCCTTGAATAAAACTAGAGGTATCTCTTTCAAGGCTAAGATGTTTAGTTGGCAGTAGATAAATTCCCATACCATTACCACTAGACAAAAATCCAAGGTTTTCCTTCTCAGAAGTTTTAGTTATTTTATACAAGTTTAAATTTCTTTATATAAATTCAAGAGCTATATAAGTAACCAAACACATTGACACACATTTATGGCCTTAGGTAGATATGTAACTTAGTATGTCACCTGTTGAGGTAGATTTTAATGCTTTCATCTTTTTGGTTTCATCTAAAGGACTTGTTTGTAGTTTTTTTCCTATTTGAGTTTGATGATTTATAATATAGGTTCTACATGTTCAATCACATTCTTCTCATGAAAGTCACCATTTTTTAGGTCCAATAAACCCTATATTTAAATATCATATTGGTATCCTATTGATTTAACATAATTATTTCTTGTTTATGCTCTTGCATACTTACATGGCCTCATTTATGAATGTTATTCAAGTTTCTATGAAAGGAATTAGTTTTTTTAGTCTTTAACTTATATGTCAAGTTGGTTTGATGAAAATGACCTATCTTTACTTGACCATTTGTTCAAAATAGCTAAACAATCTTTGTACAAATCTCAAGATTAATAATTAGTAAATTTAGGTTATTTGTAGGTAAATTTGGCTTTGATTTATTATTGGTTGTAGGTGCTTCATGTCATTTTTAGATCAAGTTCAAGTGATGTATTATGGGTCTAATTATTGTTCCTTTGAAAATAATTACCTTTGAATACTCCAAAATTAGATTATTTTGTTCATTTTCCACTTGAAGGTCTTATATTAAAGCATTTGTGTCCTACTTCTTAAAGCATAACCTATTCTAGGGGTTAAATTGAAAAGGGGCCATTTTCACTATTTTTATTTTTTTGAACTTTGGAATTTATTATTATTTTATTCAAATTTGAATTCTGATCTTTATTTATTCATATGTAGTGAAAATTATAGTTTAAATAGTCATATTATCAATTTTAAATATTCATTTAGCTTTTAATTCAATTTATTTCACTCAAATTAGTGCTTGGTTAGCCAAGTTTTCATTTAAATCAGGATTTATGTATGCCTTTGTGGGCCTTTGCTTATACATTTTTTTTGTTTTTTCTAGGGCTTTATTTAGAATGGTTTCGTCAACTAACTTATTAATTATTTATCAAGTGGTTTTTACCTTGTCATTTTTTACATAGATATTCTAAGAAACCCCAAGCCATCGATCTCTACCAGTTGTCAAAATATTAGGAATTTTGAGTCTCATGGAGCTCATTCAAAAATTTATAAGTCTTATGAGCCTCAACCTTATGATATTATACCATGGTGCACTTCGGTAACCCAAATATAAAATGGAATTAGTTAATAGTTTAATGTCCCAAAATCTCCCAATCTTCCATGAGCCATTCATGTGTTAATAGATTAGGCAATATGATCAAAACAATAAAATAAAAGCCTAAAGGCCCAAATTCTTGAGATCATGCCATGTGGTACAATCTCATAAATCATGGAAGTTGAAGGTTGATGAAAATATATAATTACCAAGGCCTAAAAGGCCTATGATTATGCCACATGGTAGAATCATTGGAACTAAGGAATCTAAGGGTTAATTCAAAAAATGTAGGCCTTTGATGGAAGATTCAACATGAAGGAGACACATGGTAGTATTAATGGTTTAGAGCTTGCTCAAAAGTGAAATCACTAAAATTTTAAAATAAACTAATTGTTGAATGTAGAGAGGTCCTGAGATCATTCCATTGGAATGATCTCATTCAGTTAGAGTAGATTGATTCTTATAAAATGGATAAGTGTCAAAGACTTTCAAGGCCTAAATTCATTCCATGTGGCATGATCTTAGGCACTCAAGGTTATAAAATAAAATAAACTAGATAGCCATGATCCATCTACATAATACAATCATGTAAATATGGGGTCACTAGAAGTGTAGAATATTCTAAGTATCAAAGACTCTCTAACCTCTGAATTCTCAAGATTGTGAGATGTGGTCACATCATGGGGAATTAGAGTTCAAAATGGTGCATACACATTTAATAATAAAAGACTATTTGAGTCTAAAATTTTGAGATTGTTATAAGTGGTCACATTATGTGGAATCAAGTTTTGGAAGGGTGAGTATAGTCAATATTAAAATACTCCCAATAGTTATAAGATCATGCCAAGTGGAAAAATCTCATGGACTTAACCTACAAGATATATGAAGCCAACATTTAAGCCTGAGATCTCCTAACTTCTTTAAATTGTGACATATATCATAATATAAAAAGTACATAAACATGAAATTTATGCAAAATTTGATAGCTAAGTAGAGAAAAAAGGTGCATAAAATGATTTTTTCAGCTCAAAGATAAATTTCAAAAGAAAGAGACAAAATAGAAAATAGTATATTGAAGCATTTATAGCTTATTATCTGAGCAACAAAGTATGTGTGGACCCAAGCATTTTTGGACTTGCCATAGCATAAAACCCATTGAATACCTTGTAATGAAGACTTTGGGTGTTTATTTTTAAAAATAACATGAGTATTAATTAGAGCAATGGGAGAGATGTAAATAGAGAAATAAGCCAATATTGAGATTATTATTCAGATATCCAAGGTAAAATTGACTCAATTATTGAGGATATTAATAAGTTCATCTAGAAGATGAAATGCACCTATATATAGATTGAAATAATTTATTAGTATAATATTTCTTTGTCTTCAACATTTAATAAGAAAAGGGTGCATTTAGAAGAGGCTTTGTTGTCATAGAGATAAGCATATAAAATTCGGAATATGTAAAAAAAAACATGAACCTACTATTCCATCATCGGGATATTTATACAATAAGGTGGATTTTATTATTTAGGCCATTGATCAATCTATGGAAATAGTTAAATTTTGGTAAGTGATAGATTACGAGAAAATGAAATGTAATATATATTACATCTCCTTGTATCCTAAAAGCCATTATAGTCTAGGAATTATGCCATGACTTGTTCTTATCCCTTCCTTAATGTGCTATCTCAAGAGATTGATTATATTTAATTATGGTGAAAGGACCATTTAATTTTGGTTATGCATAAATCTATTATATTTTGGTTGTCCGTCAAGGCAATGGGTCTGATTTCCTTATATAAGGAGCACTATTTTCTATTGTAAAGGTGGACTATTTTTGCAATAAACTCTACTTGAATTATGCCAAGATTTCAGTTACTATTCTCATTTATTTTGTCATGATTGTCTACTAGAGGATATTGATTTGAGAGAAGTAATATATGCCAAGAATTTGTTTCAATGTTGGTTTTACAAGTGAATAGACAATCAGATTGTGTGGCATCTAGTTTGATTGATTCTAAATTTTCATTTTGTTTATTTTGAATATTTCATTAAGTCAATTTGTACAATAGCTATCAATTTTTTTTATTTGTTTTCTTTTGATAGAGATTCTGAATTATATTATCACATTTTTCTTTTAAATCTTACTCATTGAGTTATTTAGTTTACGAAATAGCTAAACTTGATGCCCAATTATATAATTGTAGACAACCATGATTTTCATTTATTAGCACCAAAATATCTAATCTTAGTCAAATAATAATCCTTTTTTGTCTTAATCTTTCCCTCTCATTTACATTTTTTATGATAAATTTTCTTACTCATTATATTATAATTGAATTATTTTATGAAAGAAGATAGTATACATATGGTTTCAACAAGACCACAAATTTAGACAACTTTAATTTAGGTAAAAAGATCAGTTGAACCTCTGATGGTAACAATTACTACTCACCCAACTAAACATTCTTAAAATTTCTTAGCCCTTAGATCCCCAACATAATTCTAAAAATGAGGGGGCATTCATCCCATGTGTTATAGACTCCATTAAATTTATTAATTCAATTAATATAATATCCATATTTAAGTGGGTCACAAATTGAACATAACAACTTGGGCTAGTGACTTGCCCAAATTGTGCCAAAACATTTTCTTGACACTGGGCCAAGAGTTGATTAAATATTTTATAATATCAATAAATCAATTAAAATAAACATTTTTAAAGTTAAAATGGAAGAGTATACATACCACATATTCATGGGTTACATTTAGTATCCCTAAAATAGTCTTGAAAGCCTTTATATGTTCTTTGGCAGTCCTGCCTCCCAAGGGAGAAAAGGTAGGAAGATATTTTATAGGGTTTTTAGGCAAATCATGCACATCTCTAGGGATGATTGTTTTATAGCTAGTTAACCAAGCTAAGGCCATCATAGGTGGAGGGTTATGACCTCTTATTTGGCTAATATTAATTATTATGTGGTCCCATTTAGATTCCTCTATCTAACCTAACTTTTTTATGGATCTGTAAGGGCGAGAATAGTAGGCCAGTGTCAAAGGTGGATATTGTTAGTCTTTTGGATATATCTAGTGAAACTCAAATGATATTTTAAAGACATGAAAAGGTATCCTTCCTTCTAGTGAAAATTTAGTTTCATGTTCATGTGGGTTTTATGCACACTAGGTAATCTTACAAGGTAGCCTCTAACATTTTAGGATTGATGAAAAAGGTTCACTCCAAGGCACAAGTTATAGGGTATTGGGTTTTGTAAAAAAGATGGTGGTGGAATAGTAGTGGGTGGATTTTTTTTTACCTTAGATGGTTTAGATATGTTGTGAGTCTATAACTACTTGAGATGGGTGGATAGATGAGTGAATATAACCTAAGGTGAGAAGGATCAAAAGAAACTAAAAAAGAAATCAAGGTAGGGGAAGAAATATATTTTTTGAATTAAAGTCAAATTAAATCCTTCTAAACTAGAACTTATATTATGGGTTAGATAAGTATTCAAAAAATTAGTGATTTTTTAAAGTTACTATTGGTGATCTAGATTTGTACCTTAGCTAAGTAAGGGGATTGTTCAAATATTCTACTCAAATATAGTCCAACATGGGATTGATCCTAGGTAGTGGGTATCCTAATAATGGATCATACCTCTAGAGAAGGCTATATTCCTTTTGTATCTCTCACCTATGCTAAACCTAAACTAGCACTTGCTTATAAAAGGGATAGATATTTTAATAACTTAAAAATTATGTAAAAAGGGACCAATGATTTGATCACTCAAACTCACAAAAGACACACCATAGGATGTATTCAAGACCAAAGAAAATTATTCCCACATAAATATTTCACAATAAGGCATGAATCAGTCATTAAACTAGCATGAGAGGGTAGATATCCACTTTCAAGCTAAACAACAAACTATAAATTGAACTTATAATGACCTGTGAGAACTATCAAACATTTCATGAAAGAAATAAAACTTAGACATAGACAAAGAACATATAATAACTTAACCATAGTGCATGAATTCATAAAACACACTTTAGTCTAGCTTGTAAAATGATGGAATTCAGTCTTTATTACTTCAAAAGATGTTACAATACAAATTTTGGTAGAGTTTAGTCATACCAAAAGAGAGGGATCCATTTCAAGACTTGGAATCATATATTTATAGAAAAGGGAGAGAGAGTTTTGCATTAAAAGAGGCCTAACCATTTTTGATGGATTAACATTAATTTGAGGTTGATGACTCATGACCTTATTAATAAGGAACAAATTCTATAAAAAATTGAATGCTCATTTTATTTATCCATCCACTTAGTTTCCTTCTTATAACCCCATGTCATTATCTATCTAATCTGATGATGAGGACCATGTCTTGGAATTGAAAAAATTATGCCACGTCTGCTTTAGGTAGCCATACTGCACCTATTTATCAAAAATGTGACCATATGGTGGTTGAGATAACTCTCCATGATCATGTTTACATCTGTATTCATTCCAACGTGAACTTGGGTCCATTCTATCGATGAAAAACTAATCTTATACCATTGATTTTCACATGGTCACAATATTCATGAAAACCTATAACATATTCAACCTTGCCTCACAAACAATAGTCCTTCTTATATCTCTACATTCAATCCAATATCAAACATCTATTCTTCATCTAGAACCCTATGAGAGCTAAGAGGCTACTATTGACTAACCTCTAATGGCAATATGGATCCTTAAGCTTGAACTTGGGTCCTCAAGATTTTGTATGCTTGGGTCAAAGAACTGATTCATTAACCTTCAATATAAGCTATTTAGATTTGTCTAATGTTCATTAGTCATCAATTGCCAATTTAGACCATTCACATTATGTCCAACTATCTTTATTCTTATTGGTCCCATAAATTCTACTAGCTTATTAACAAAAATCACACTATTGTTTTAGATGTATGAATGTATGTAAATCCTTGATTTCCTATCATGAAGATCCCTTTGACAAGTTGACTTGAGTGTACACCATCAGATCAAGATGTATGAAGCAATGCAAGCCTTTGATCTATCTAGGCCTACTTCCATTTTAGTTCCTTTACACCATTATATTTTAGCTTGATGAAATTGCACCATTGGATCTTGTCATTTGAATTATAATGGATATTTTACGGGGCTTAAACTTGACATCTACACACCTATCAATTGACATTTGTGTGAACATATTTTATGTCCATGTGACCATCACTAAGATGTTTTAATTTCAATGGTTATTTATTGTGTCTTGAATTTGACATTTTTTCAACCATAAAATAGCATCCATGTGACTATCACTAACATTTGGGTTCACTTTGAACTCAAATGGCTAGTTACTGAGCTTTATTTTGGCACTTGTGTCAATGTCAAATTATTGGATCATAATTTCCCTGGGTTATTTCTTTCAGACCTTTTATTGGACAAATTTGTTGTAGGCTTTACATCTCAACCGATTTCCTAGAAAATGACCCTTTATAAATTTTATTTGGGCCACTTTGTAGAAGAAATGACCCTTCAAGAGTTTTGTTTGGGCTACTTTGCTTTTAAAATGACCGTTCAAAACTTTTATTTGGGCCACTTTGTTAGATAAATGGCCCTTCAAGATTTTGTTTTGGATAAATTTCTTTAAAAATGACCATTTGAAACTTTTATTTGGGCCACTTTATCAAAGAAATGACCTTTTTGGCTTTTGTTTTAGACAAATTTCCCTAAAAGATACCCTTCAAAACTTTTGTTTGTGCCACTTTCCTTGAAAAATTACCTTTGGGAGTTTTGTTTTGGACACTTTGCTTGAAAAATGATGCTTCAAAACTTTTAATTGGGCCACTTTGTAGAAGAAATGACCCTTTAGGATTTTGTTTTGGACAAATTTCCCCGAAAGATACCCTTCAAACAATTTGTCTAGGACTTTCCTTGAAAACTGACCCTTCGAGAGTTTTATTTTGGATAAAATGTTCAAAACAATTCTTGATACTTAACCAAAAAACCTGAAATAAATCTCCCAAAGGAAATATTAACACTTATCCAAATAAAAGATCCAAAATATTTGAACTTATCAAAATAAAGACCCGTAATAATTTGCCTGAGTAAGGACTTAGCTAAAAAAAGGGTTTTGCACTTAAATTTTCTAAGGGTTGTATGTTCTTTTAAACTCATGCTTGAAATGTTGTTTGATATTTAAAGTGATAAAAGAACTACAAAGAACTAAATCTTGTGCAAACTTGTTCTATGACCTAGAACTATCCTGATCATCACAAAACTTGCTTGGACCCTTCCTCCTTGCAACTATATACCTATCCCTTGGAAATTTTATACCACACTTTGAACTTGATTAAACTGTTTCAAAATATTTTGAAAAATCTATATGATCTCCATTTTAGGTCTATTTTCTCCTTATGACACTAGGTCATTCTTTAATTAGGATCCTACTCCATCCACCAGACCATCTTGGACTAGGCATGTTTTTGGTATGTAGACCAAATTTGGTCAACATCTTTGGTGACTTCACTGGGGAGCATGACTACTATGCTCAATAACTTAGACTAGATACATGACTCTTGGATCATTTACATGACTACAAGATTTCCTTTTGACTTGCAAAATAAATAATCCCAATAAATAGGGAAAGAAATAAAATTGAAAGGGAAACTAACCTAATAAATCAAAGGCAACTAATATACTAAACAACTATGCCAAAAAGCACTTATTTAGGACAAAACAAAAATAAACTAATGTGTTAGAAAAAAAATTGGAGAAAATCCAAAACAACTAACTATGTACAGGGGTTTAGCTTCTTTAATAACATTTCTTTAGATATATCCCATTGATTGAGATAGGAAGCTCTTCACCATTCATCCTTGTGAGTTGGAAAGCATTGTGGGATTTATAGCTAGAAACTATATATGGAACACTCCATAGAGAATCAAATTTTGTATGCTCTCCTATCTTATCTCTATCCTCATCCCACTTGAGGACCAAATCTCCTTGAAAACTTATTGAATAAGTTCCTTTATCAAAATATCTCTTCACCATTGCTTGATGAGCTTCCATAGCCAACATGGACTGATGTCTTATCTCTTCTAGCTCTATGAGCTCAACATATCTTATTTCCATTGGTTCAGTCTCCAAAATCTTAAGCTATTGCATTACTTCCAAAGTAAGGAATTCAAGAGAAATAGGAATTATTGCTTCCTTACCATATACTAACTTGTATGAAGAATTGGAAACTAACCTCTTATAGGTGATCCTATCAACCCATAGAGATAAATTCAATTTGAGATACCATGACCTTTGATTATTTGAAATTATCCTTCTAATTATCTTTAAAAATTTATTATTAATGGACTCAACAAGGCCATTTCCTTGTGGATAATATTTTGATGAGGTATTGAGAAAAACACTATGTTGAACTACCCACTGGCTGATCTTAAACCCTAAGAAAACCTTAAATTTATAAAAAAATATAGTTGAAGGGACCCCAAGCTTGGTAAGTGTAGACACCTAAAAGTGGCCACTAATAACCAATGATCAGGCTTCAGACCAATTTCTAATAAAAATCACAATTTGGCCTTAAAACACTAAAACACATTAAATGATTTGGATCTATCATATAGAAGTGTCAATTTTAGCTAACGTATCCCTAAATGGGGCAATGCATTTTATGAGATATCTAACCCTGATCAAATATTTTGTACTTGGGTGCTCTAGATTGCTCTTTTCTATGAAATGTCTTGCATGAGACACGTGCCTTTGTTATTTTGTGTTGGCAACATCCTAAATGGGATAATAGTTCCAATGCATCTAACATCATCTTTCAATTCTAATCTAGTCAAATTTTGATCCAATAATATGAAATTTTGACCAGTTTGATTAATTTGTGCACTAATTGCCAAGATTTGCACCAAAATTGATAAATCATGTTTAAGGTTAATTAATTTGAATCAAGCGATTAAGTTAATTTTATGTGAAACTTGTTGAATATTTCATAATGGAAATTGATATTGAATAACTATATCATCTAAGACATCATTCTATGGGGTGGCATCCACAAGCCATAATTATAACAAATATCTAATTAAGCCCTCCCATGCCTCTTTAATGCCTCTCTATCCCAAATATTTATGAGGGCATTTTTTTATTTTAGCCTCCAAAATTGAATAGATTCTTAGCCACACATCTTCATCCCAAAATGGATGGTTTATGTTCATTTTCATCAAACGACAAAATATATAAATAGAAGGCCTCACAACCATAATTTTAAGCCTCAATAGTGTAAATTTATCATGCACAAACTATTTTAAAGCCTTATACAATTAGTTTATTATGCCAAATTATTGAACCAAACAAAAGCCATCACAATCCAAAGGTGCCAAGGAGTGAAGGAGCCAAGCTAATCCATTGATGAAGACTCTTTGATGCACAAGACAAGCAATCCACTCTACAAACCATTTGGAAGCTCAAAAGAAGGTGAAGGAAGGTTTCTTTCATGTTTTATTTATTTGCTTTCATATGTATTTTTGTTACTAATCTCCCCTAGTGTTTAGGCCTAGAGATGTCATGATTTTTAGTGTGTTATTTTCATTTTGATTTCATTTTGAAATAACACTTGATCTAACCCCCTGTCTTGAGTCAAATTAATAGTTCACATAATGACATGCCTGGTGGGACTACACCCCATGAATTTGATCAAATAGCTCCTTCAAGTAACCTACTAACCATTTTCATGCAGGATCTTAGATTGTGAGAGAAAAAAGATTGAAAACTAGAGTAAAAAGTCATTTCTTTGAAGTCATGGTTTTGTCACTATAGATTTGTCGTATTGTCCTCTGAACCATGATCTCATAACTAACACAGTCATAGTTTTGTCTTTTAGTCATGATATTGCATCTTAAATATGTTTTTGGACTAAAATTTTCTCTATCTATAGGTCAAGTTGCAATATTGTAGAACTTCTACTTGATAGAAATGATATTGTAATACTATTATTTTTTAATTTACAATATTGTTAGTTTGAGTCATAGTATTGTATTTAAACTACTAGAGGTTAGCCTAGGCCATTGGGGTTAAGTGATAATACCATAATTCTATAAGTTACGAGTTTACTCTATCAGTTGAGATATTGTCTGTTAGAGTAGTAATATTGTTAATTTTTTTTACTAATCCATTAGTTATGATATTGTGTTAACCAATCATAGTTTTGCAGAGTTATAGTATTAGACTGTGGAGTTGTAGGATTGCACTGTGTGAACTTGAGATTTCAATTTACAAAGTTACTTATTCATTTGAAACAGTGCTTCAAGGCTAAACAAAATTTTGACCTTTTCTTTGCAGTGCCTATTTGAAAAGTACCAAATCATGCTCAATTAGATATTTTTAAACCTCTTTTGGGATTCTTAAAAAGAATTAGGAATCTTTTATTTAGTGCTTAAATAAATTTTTAGGGTGTTTACTTGAATATTTGTGTTGTTTTTATTTTAAAGTTTTGCAACCTAAGGCCAAGGGGCCAACGAACACTACCAAATATTTCATTTTAGTGTTTTAAAATTGAACTCACTTCAAATTTTTATTTTGTGAAAGTTATTCATTGTTTGCTTAGATAGATTCTTTTATGCAAAAATTAAGTTGTTCATATATGCTCTCCCTTCGTCCCCTATAGGGAATGTGTGGGATCAAAAACACCATCTTTATTAAAAAAAATTGCCTTAGTCTAAAGTCATAAAAGAGATGTTATGAAGGTTTTCCCCAAGACCCACATGGCTTGGGTGATATAGAAAAAACCATAGAGCTCTTTTAGTTATTTTTTATTTTACACATTTTGGCTTGTGAAGGGGACTTCATTACCTCCCATAAGTTCTATAGGGAAGCTTTAACCAGTGGCTTCATCTCCCAACATTTCCTTCAACCCTTATCTATGAAGAGGTATATAAATTAGGATCCCCTCACTAAGATGATGGTTTGAGTAGTTAAACCATCTCCATTAGTAGCGGCTAAGCCTGAGACATTTGACCATATTGGGCAACGCACTACACTGAGTAAGTAATGGATGTAGTGGTTGTAAAAAGGGTAAGACCTTTTTATAACAAGCCATATGACGTGCACCCAAGTGCCATGTTGCTTTTATTATTTACTTATTTGAATTTGGTAGACATGAGATCCATCTATATGATCGAAAACCAATGAGTTTTAGTCAACCTTATTTTTCCATACCCTTGATAGGATTTAGGGTGATTTTCTTAGTTGCATTTGGTCACTTATATTTTTATTGCTTAGTATTTTGATACTAAAACTTCTATGTTTGTTTAAACCATGTAAAAAACTAATTTTTTTATACATCACTCTTTTAGGTGTCATGTTGGCCATTTTACATCACACTTATGCCTTGTAATTTTTGCTAAAATTGTTCGTGTGTGTGTCAATTGACTAATATAGGTATCATTATCCTACCCAAATCAAATATCAAGTTTGTGCCTTTGAGTCTTTGAAAAATAACATTGATCACATCATTAGAGCATGCATACATTGTTACACTACTTAAATTATTTCAAAACTCATTTGACATGTACCAAAACCATTATTTAAAACCATGTCATATATATCATTTGGAACTTGTCCATGCACCATCATTCTATCCAATCTTATCTAGAATGTTTGGTCAAATCATAGTTTTGAACGTTGAGTTTTCAATTAAACTTGTCAAAGTTTGGATTTAAACATTGATTGATTTATGTTTAGGCCTCACTTTATAGAGGATGATACATAGATATTTATCTTTTGGGTTACATAAATTTAGTTAATTGATTATCAAAGTTTAAAAATTATTGTTTTTTTGTTCAAATATCCTATCCTCATCATTGTTTGTGCCTTTATTTGGGAGAACACAACCTTTTATCTAGGGAGATTTTGTCTTGTGCCTTATACCAACTAGTCATGTTTATGTTTGATTTTTTGTTCCAATTCTATGTCATAAATTATTCCAAACTTGTTAGATTAAATCAACTCATCATCATCCTTTGTTTCAAGCCTATGTTTTGATGTCGTTTATCCAAAAGTCCTAGCACAACTAGTTTGAGCCTAGATTTTGATTCTGTGTTTGAACAAAAGACCTAAAGAATCTATTCCCTTTCTTAGTTTAGACCTTGTTTGGAACACTTTGGCCTAGACTTTTGACATGCCTATTTTTTATCAGACACTTGACCTTTTGTGTGTATGACATTTGATGTTAGACATTTAATTTTATAATATTTTATGCCAAGTATTATCACAAACCATTTTAGAGATATAGCTCCATGATCAAATCATTAGTTGGAGATACAACTCCACCCTTTTGACCAAGTTAGACCATGTTTGAACCATTTGAACTTTTGAGAGTTTTTTAGATTTTGAATACCTATGATCCATTTGTTTTTATATCTTTCATCATTCATGTAGATATGTCTATTTACACCTATGGTGGATTCTTGTACAATCCAAGTTATGATAGAATGGCTGCAAAAAATGGATTTGCTTTTTATGGCTTTATTCAAGAACCCTTTGATGATAACATGGTTTTTGAGATGAAATTTTATCCATCTTACAAAAATGAAATTAGAGACAAATTCAAGGCCTCAACTAGGATGCTATGGTTGGTGAGGAGGAATTGGGTACAAACCTCTGTAATGATATTGTTGTTTGGGAGATGGATTCATACCCTCTTTACAATAATAAATACAAAGAACAAATCCAAGGACTAGCTTATAATCTAAATCAAGACCATAAATAAGATGATATGGTTTATGAGGAGGAATTGAATTCTTTGGCTTATGTGAGTAATAATTCCACAAGACTCCTTATTATTTCTAGTCCAAGACCACATTTGTTGGCTTGTGCAAGCAATCAAGATCCATCATGCCCTACCATTTATATTTTAAGACCTCATATTTTAGCTTATGTGAGCAATCAGTCTCCATAGTACCCACCAATTATCCAACCATCAACCATTATTTATCTATTTTTAATCATTCCCCACTTTATAAAATCCCAACCAATCTAATTTCAACCTCAACTAGTCTAATTTTAAACTCAACTAGTCCCATCAGTACCTAAATCAAGCCAATCAATGCCTATCCAATTGATCCAATCATTCAAGGACCAATTTATATTCAAAACTATCATTTTACAATTAATTATAAACCAAGACCAAGAAAACCAACCAATCCAATATGATTTTTTTGAATCAACCATTTGTGATAAGTCAACCTATGATGAATCACCTATTGATCCTATACCAGTTGTTGAAGACTCTCTCTCTAATGAGATAGTATTTTCTAAGTCACTTTTAATGATTATAACCACCTTTGGGTAAATAATAACCTTGACCATATGCCTATTTTTACTGAGCCTCCCCTTAAAAAACCAATTTCTAAGGAGTTGTCTCTTGACCTTTTTCCTACCATTAAGGAGTCTCACTTTCAAAAACTAGTCTCTATGGAGCCCATTATGCCATCATAGGTTGTTACTTATCCAATACCAAACATTCAATAAGACATAATTATAATAGAGTATCCATCTGATGAAGAATCAATGTTAAAGTTAGGTTTTATCTTTAAACTAACATCAGATTTAGCATTTAAATCATAATCAACATCAATCACATCATTAGATTTAGAGTCCATTGAGTTTGAATTAGATTCAAAAGTAGAATATATTTGTGGATATTACAACATTGGTTATGTGTGCCTTACAAATCAATTTGAGTACATTTATGATCCTTCTACATTTTTTAAGGATGATTACTTCAGCATCAATGTAAGTTTTCATAGTATCTTCTATGAGGATTGTGCTATCTCTCTCCATTCCATTACCATCAACCAAAATAGTCATATTATTGACATTACATCTCTCGTGAACATCGATTGGCATTGATATAATCACACCTTATTAAATTGAATCTATGTTGAAATATTAAATGGAGAATAATAAGGAGGCCAAGACCAAATTCAAGCAAAATAACTATCTCCTAGTGAAACCTTTCAAAGGCATTAGGGGACAATCAAAGTTAAAACTCAACATATTTTAGTGAAACCTTTTTTAAAGTGTTAGAAGATAATAAAAGTCAAAATTCAATTATACTTAGTGAAAGCTTCTCTGAGGTACTATAGACCATCAAGATAACTTCATTGGTGAAAACCTTTTTGAGGCACCAACAGCTAAACACAAATTTCCTTCACTACCTAATGAAGACATTATCAAAGATAAAATCAATATAGATTTATATCTATAGCTTAATTATTATGATCCTAGTGGGTAGATTCAAAAATAGTATAGGCTTTTGGTGTAGCGGTTCATTACATTTGGTATCAAAGCAACCATCCGTGTTCGAGTCACATAGTAGGTGGGTTATGCTATCATTGTAGTATTCATCTGGGGCTCATACACATAGTGGATCTCATGTATGTGTGCAAAGCTAGCCTAGAGTCTGGGCTTTAGAAGTGTGGTGGGATGTTATGATCCTGGTGGGTGGATTCACTAGCAGTCTAGGCTTTTGGTGTAGCGATTCATTACATTAATCAGTGGTAGCTACTCTCAAACCCAAAAAATAAAAAAAATTGATGGTCCTATCAAGAGCATATACAAAATTATTTTGCCCCACCATATCCAAATTTATGTCAAATATAGAAGTAGCAACATTATGTGTGCCTAAAAATATCAATCTTCATTTTTTACCCAAACATTATACGTTTCATTATCCTCCATCATTATATTTCCTAATTAAACCTATCATCCAAAATTTATCCTTATTTCCCATCCACAACCACACTTTCCTTTGTAGAGGCTCTAAGGATACCTTAGCTTAACACTTGAGGGAAACTGAATCAATGACCAATGAATATCATAATAACATCATTGGCATCCAAATCTGTAGTAGATTCTTGATAGAGCAACTATTCAGATGAGGTGTGGGCTAATAATTAATATGATTGAGTATTTTATTTGTATTAATTACTAATCAAGATGTACATCTCCACATTAGTAATAATAATATAATTAAAACCATACCCAAGCCAAACATATCAAAAAATCAATAGCCATCATCAGTGACAAACATGTACCATACCATTTCAAATTTCCATATCCTTTTGCCATTATCACATTTTCCTTTTTTCCATTGTCGCATATCCTATCCATTCACCTTATCACTTGGTTTCAACCCTCTTATAATTTTATCCAATCTAATAAAACCCATCATTATCTTAAGAAATACCATACCATCCGCTCATACGATTCCTATCTAAACCAAAGCCTATTTTTAGTTATCTTATCCAATCCTGTTTTGATCTTGGTTACTTTGGTTCTTTGCACACTTTTTATGAGGGGATTCTGATCAAGTTTAAATAATCAATAAAATTAATGATTAAAATGATAGTCTATGTAATTAGTGTGATATTTTATTTGGAAATATATCTTTCATTTTTCATCCTCTATCATGTTTGTTTATGTGAGCTTGATTATATCACCTGCTAGGGTAAATCAGTGTTCACTAGTCTTACTACTAATTATAACTACCTATGGTCAAATTAGTATCATTAGTCTGATTTATTATATCCTAGTTATAACCACCTATGGGAAAACTAGGGCAACATTTATTTATCATACATTGCCATATCACCTTGCCATTGTTGTTCTCATTTGCCTAGCCATTTGCTAGATTTGAGAACTTATTGTTACCTAGTCAAATTTCTCCCTGAATTTTATTTGGATAGAATTAATATGAATTTAGGTCATTTTGGGACAAATTAGGCCATGCTCCATTCATGTTGAGGTCACCTCAATCCCCCTTTACCATACACTCTTTCTATTTTGTGAGCAACCTAAGCCAATGCTCTCACCATTTTATGAGTTGGTATATTGTCATTCTCTAACAAGTTAAGATACCTCAAAATTTCCCAAAAACATTTAGATATTTAAAAATACAAAAATATTTATCTTGTTTAAGCCTAGTTAGTCATCCTCATTTTTCCCTACTAGGGAAAAGTCATTGTTAGGATGCTTTCTTTTGATTTTTTTTTCAAGTTTTTTGTTTGTTTATTTATTTCAAGTTGTTTTTCTATTTGTTTCTTTCTATTTTTTTATTTATTTGTTTGCTTTCCTATATATTTATTTTAAGTACTATTGCCTTGACTCAGCCTATATGTGTTTATTGGGTGATTCCTTATGCACATTAGTCTTGAGTCCATTCATATTCATACATCAACATTATCATCATGGTTTTTATCATTGGTACATTATTTTTGAGTTTTATTGGATCGAGAGTAATTCCTTATGTATATTTTGTCCAATTACTCATGGTGTTTTACCATGATGCTTATCATCATGTGCTAAAACAAAAATTAGCTACAAGGAGTCTTACAAGCAATAGCATTGCAGAAGTTTCTCCTTAGTACCTTGTCAAAATCCTCACATCCATCCTGATCAAATCAACCCATTAAGCATTTCATTTGTATCATTACTAATTAGGATGATCATCTCCTCATTTTTAAGTACAACTAAATGATTTCTATTGATCAATCTTTATTCTTTTATCCATCCATTTCATCACTTTGGACATACTTGTATGCTTAGTTATTTATGGCTTCTTTAGTCATTAGACCATTGCATCTGCATTTGCACCCACTCATCTTTAATATGTATTCTAGGTTATATCCTTGACTTATTCTTGCTAATCAGCCCTAACTGGAGCACAACCATATCAAATATCATCTTTATCAAACAAATCTAGGTCATCTTAATGATTATAACTGCATATGGAAAAATCAATATTTTGACTTTTATTCTTGATTATAACCACCTTTGGGAAAATTAGTACCTTTTAAAATCAATGCATGTAAGCATTTTCTCATTTGGATTAATCTCAACCATGGGTTAATTCCACCTTTCTTATTACTTCTTTTTGAGGGACCATCCATCCATATATGTGACAATCATTCCCTTAAGAGGCATCATCCTAAATTTCATAAACACCATTTGGAGCCTTTTCTTCAATCATAATATTCTTTTTAGCATATAGGCCTTTAATCATTATTTGAGGATACATTGTTGAGACTATATTTTACAATGACTTCCCAAATAGGGGTAAACTTTAGACACCTAAAAGTGGCCACCAATAACCAATGATCAAACTTTAGACCAATTTCTACCAAAAATCATAATTTATTTTTAAGACACTAAAATGCATTAAATGATTTGGATATATCATATACAAGTGTAAATTTTAGCCAATGTATCCCTAAATTGGGTAATGCATTTTATGAGATAGCTAATTTTGATCAAATCATTTTGAGTCAAAATGACATTTTCACACCTGGGTGCTCTAAATTGCTCTTTTATACCAATTTTCTTATACGAGACACATGCCTTTGTTATTTAGTATTGGAAACATCCTAAATGTGTGAATGGTTTCAACACATCTAACATCACCTTATAATTCTAATCTAGTCAAATTTTGATCAGATAATATGATATTTTGACTAATTTGATTAATTTGTGTAGTAATTACCAATCTTTACAGCAAAATTGAGAAATCATGTTTAAGGTTAATTAATTTGAATCAAGAGATTAAGTTAATTTTGAATAAAACTTGTTGAATATTTTATTAATGGAAATTGATATTGAATAACTGCATCATCTAAGACATCATTCTATGGGGTGGCATCCACAAGCCATAATTATAATAAATATCTGATTAATCTCTCCCATGCCTCTTTAATGCCTCTCTATCCTAAATATTTATGAGGGTATATATTGATTTTAGTCTTCAAAATTTAATGGATTTGTAGCCACACATCTTCATCCTTAGATGGATAGTTCAATTTCATTCTAATCAAATGAGAAAATCTATAAATAAAAGGCCTCACAACCATAATTTTAAGCTTGGATAATGTAAAGTTATCATGCAAAAATGGTTGTAAAGCCTCACACAATTAGTGTTATTATTCCAAATTGTTTAACCAAGCAAAATCCATCACAAGACAAAGGTGCCAATGAGAGAAGGATCCAAGCTACTCCATTGATGAAGACTCTTTGATGCACAAGATGAGCAAGCCACTCTACGAACCATTTGGAATATCCAAGGAAGGTGAAGGAAGGTTTCTTTAATTTTTTAGTTATTTTGTTTCATATGTGTGTTTGTTACTAAGCTCCCCCTAGTGTCTAGGCCTAGAGATGTCATGCCCTTAAGTGTGTTATTTTCATTTTGATTTCATTTTTAACTGACACTCGATCTAACCCCTTCTCTTGAGTCAAATTACTAGATCATAGTAAGAAAACCTTCATAGAAGTCTAGAACACTATTTTTATTGGCTTCTTTTAATGTTACTACATCTATCCATATAGTAAAATAATATATGGTAGTTAGGATAAACTTGTGTCCTAAGGTTGAAGGGGGATTAATAAGACCAATAAAGTCTAATCCCCATTAGACTTGGAGAGGCAAGGCTACAAACTTCACCTTTCCAATAAACATGGCACACTATTTACATTTCTTGAGCCATGTATGAAAATCAATAAATAAATTTGGCTAATAGTAGCCACTTTTGATGATCTTTTGGGTTTTGATCTTTGTTGAATAATGTCCTCCACCATGTCCATCATAGAACTACTAAAATAAATTATATGTTTGATTTGGATCTATGTATCTTAGCAATATGCCATTGATATCCTTTTTGAATAACACATTATCAACAAGAAGGAAAAGGATTGACTGTAATATAAAATATCTTCTCTTTGAAGTGGTTAGATGAGAAGGATAAACACCATCTTATAAGTATCTTAACATATCTTGGAACTAGCTAAAAGATGAGGTCTGATCAGTTGAAACTTCTTCTTCATTTGACATAATAACCTCCCCATTAGTCTCCTACAAATCTTCGGTTAGATGTTCACAAAGTTCTTTGCCTCTAAGTAGCTTTGTGACCCTGATTTGAACATCATATTATATGAATTTGGTTATCTAACTAGCTCTTTTGTCATTTATATCTTTATTTAGGAGGAAATATTTGACACTTGGATGTGTAACCATCAAATATATCTTATTATTGAAAAAGTACCTAAAATTTTTAAGATACATTATGAATGAAATTACATGATTATTAATAAAATAATACCTTATTTCATATTTTTCTAAGCCTTGACTAAAAAAGGATATTGGCTACTCTAAGTATCTTTATTTTGCTACATGAGAATACCTAAAATTGTGTCAATGTTAGCATTGGTGTATAGGAAGAAATCCTTTGTGAAATTAGGGTTCAAGAGTGTAGGAGCACTGGCTATAACTTTCTTGATCTCTTCAAAGCTTGTTACTCCTTCTTTAAACCAACTAAAACTCTGACCCTTATTAACATGGTTGTGAGTGGCCTAGCTAAAGTAGAAAAACTTAAAATGTATCTCCTTATGAAATTTATCTTACCTAAAATATTTTCAAGGTTATCTTGTGTTTATGCAAGGAAAGTGCAAGAATTGAGTCTATCCTATTAGGATCTATACTTGTATCATGTTTTCAAATAACATGTCCAATAATTCTACCTTCATGAATAGAGAAAATTCAATTTTTTGGATTCAAAGGCACTCAAAAATATCTTCACATTTAAAACACTTATTTGAGATGAATCATATGCTCATCTGAATTATTAGAGAATATTGTTGTATCATTTAGATAAACAACTATAAACTAGTTAAGGAGACTTTGAAATGTCATGTCCATAACTTCCTAGAAATTTGATCCACTATTAAATAAACCAAAAGGCATATTTTTGTTTGACAATGTCCCCTAATTTATGGTGAAGATTGTTTTGAATTGGTATTCTTATTTGAATAAAATCTAATTACATCCACTATAGCCATCCAATAAGGAGAACCTTTCTAAACCTATAACTAAATGTAAAATCTGCTTCATTCAAGGCAATGGATAGTGGTCTTTAAAAGAGGCCTTATTCAAGTCATGTAATTCAACACGTAGTCTTATTTCACCATTATTTTTTCATACTAGAACAAGGTTTGAAAACCCAAGTTGAGTTCTTAATAGGAAATATTATAGTTGACTCAATGAGCTTATGCAGCTTAGTTCTCATCAAAGGTTCAAGCTTTAGGTTAACTAGCCTTTGTCTTTGTCATAATAGTCTAGTCTCATCTTCTAAGTCAATGGTATGATGAGATATACTTGGATCAAATCCTTTAAGGTCACTATACTACCATGTAAAGACCTATGAAAAACTTGAACATAACTCAATAAAAAGTTCCTTCTCTGAAGATGTGCAATTTTTTTCCAACTTTAGTCTCTTACTAGTTATAATATCTATAATTTTTTGGATACCTTTGATTTTTTGGATAAATTAACATCATTCTATCCCAAGTGCCATGTTTTTTCTTAGATCTATCAAAGTATAGTTGCCACAGTCCATCACTAGGTTGATCATCTTTCATCAATGCTAGAATTGGTGTATCATTTTCATGAAGATGATAAACACCAAGTCCTTATTCTTAAATTAACTTTTATGGATCATGTCTATGCAAATAATAGGCCCATTCATCAAGGAAAATATTTGGAACTCAATCTAGAGGTGATTCAATTTCCACCTCACTATTTTTTAGTACTTTGTCTAAAATGACACAATTAGTGTTCACCATACTTGGCATATATAGATCTAAATGAAATATTACAATAGGTTTAGAATGTATTATTACTTTGGTACCATACCTAGGCAATAAACATTAGATAGGTCTAATTAGATAACAAATATCCTCCAATCTTTGAAGTAAAATCTCTTGATATACATATGGAAAAATAGGGAGGCAAGTCTACTAAAAATGCATCTTATTGAATGGTAACATTAGGGAAAGCATGTAATATTAGCTTTATATATTTGATTATACCTACTATCTTGGTTGAATACCCATCCAATTGAAATACTCCCCTGGTTTTTGGTTCATAGATAAGAGTAAGCTTGTCTACAATTTGGTTGGGAATGATAATGCTACTAGCTCCACTATCTATGATACAATTATGGACTAAACAATAACCTACTATCAAAAAAAGATAAAAGGCAGGGGTTTTATTTTATTTGACATTGGTTTTATCCACCTTTATCATGTCATGTATCTACTGATTAGGTTATTTGATTTGCTAGTCTAAAATGACCAAGATAACTCCTTGTTTCTCAATTGGTTCTTTAGATACCTTAAGATCTGAAAGCTATTAAATAAGTATGTCATTTTCCCCTAGAATGGAAAGGGAATCCCACATGTATAATTTTAAAATTTTATTTATTCATTTTATTTATTATGTTGAATGATGCCTTACTGGCCTTAGACTATAACTTTTGAACCATTAATTATTATCTAATTAGAGGAATTTTGGGAACCTTCACTGTCTCTACATTATGAATCTTTTGTGATATAGGAATAACAACTTGATCCTTGAAAGTATTGGAAATAAAATTAGGGACACTATAAGTATTTCTCACACCTTGAGCTTCCTCAACTTCTCTTCTTTTAGCTCTAGTCAAAGTTACAACTTGACCATGTTGCTAGTTTCACTAACTTGGTTGAATACAATGTGGTCATCCAATTGTTAATTAACATTGATAGCATCAGGCTACCCTAGAACCTTTTGAACTTCTCCTTAGAATTCCATATTTATATATTGATACTGATCAACTTAAAGAGATAACTCTTCCTATGTCATTTGTGGCATGGTAATATCTTATGATGTCAAGGTTTGGTTTTGGATGTCATTTAGATTAGAAGGTTACCAACCTGAATATTGCATCAAGTTGTTTTGAGGAAAAATATTTTTTAAACTAGAAGGTACATTAGGATCAAGGGCTATATATGTCTTAGTTTAGATTATGGCTCCTTTATTTTGATAAGGTTTTGTATTATCCTTGAAACCTTGATAAGGAGGTATCTAGTTATTAAAGGATTGACAAGTGTTCTAGATTTTTTGTTGATAAGGTCTACCTTGGTACTGTTGTCTTTTGAGTTGAACAATCTCATTTCCAAAATCTTGTAACATGATTTTTAGATCTCTAATCTCTCTATCTTGATTAGAAGGGACTAAAACATGGGATTTTGGAGATAAAGTGGGATTTTTAAATGGAATCTAGGGAATTTGAGGAGGAGGAATAGGTTACAATTATAGAAATATGGGAATTAAAGGGTTAAAATCAAGTTTACCAACTTGTATTAAGCTACTTTTTTCTCTTATAATAATTTGATAGGCATTCAGCATAATAACACTTATATAAGAATTAAGGGATTTAAGGTGGTATAAAAATGCATACTCTAGAGATGGTCTAACCAATATAGGGATTCTAGTCTATGTCTTTTGAAATCTAAGGTTAAAATCAAACATAAAAGCATGGAGGTACCTTTTTATGGAAGTCATTTGTTCAACCAAAGATAGATGAACAAACTTGTCTTCAAATTGCCTAAGGTTGTACCTAACTCATCCAAAGTAGCAATGGAAGTCAAAGGGAGATTCTTATATCATTGCAATGTTTTTCCTTTAAAGGAAGTAGTAAGTAGTCTAATAGCCACATTATATTGATTAATATTATGAACATAATATAGATTGGAAACATCTTGGATATGCTTAATAGCAATAGAGTTATCCCATTATCCTATTAAAAAAGTGATGCTCTTTAAAGCAGACATAGGAATGTCATCATATTGGGCCAAATTTAGGGGACTATCCCTATTAAATGGAATAAAAAATTGATTCCTAATAGCCATTTAGATAAAATGGATTTAGCTGATGTGGAAAATAGATTGGACTAAATAATAGGATAACCAACAGATGAAAATTTATTTTGAGGATAAGGTCTAGTCCTATTGAATATTGATTTTTTGTAAGAAGTGGAAGGTAACTCAATGAATTCAAAAGGAATACCTTTACTTGATGACCTTGTTTTAACCTTTATCATGAGAATACTACCTAAAAATCTAAAACTTGAAGGATCTTTAACTTATGATGATGATAGATTTCTCTTCTTTCTACAATTTATTCTTCTCAATATTTAAACTTCAAACTTAAATTATGCCAAAGAAGTTGTGTCCCACTAGGTGTGCCAAACAGTTGGTGATCTAGATTTTCACCCTAGCTAAGTAAGGGGATTGTTCAAATCTTCTTATTCAAATATAGTCCAATATGGGACTAATCCTAGACTATGTGTATCTTAATAATAGACTAGACTTTTGGAGAAGGTCATCTGCCTTTTAGATCTCTCACCTATACTAAACCTAAACTAGCACTTGCTTGTGAAAGGG
>JARHVA010011677.1:0-35503 GCA_037957365.1 Torreya grandis | reverse complement strand
ACTTTGAAGCTAGTTTTGTATGTCTTACTTATTAGTGCAACAATTATGATGATCTTGTGGAAATCATTATGGTGTATAACCCCTTATAATAGTTTACTTACATGGATAATTAAATCTCTTTTCCCACAATAAATCAATTAGTATAGGTGATAATCACTTAAAGGTCAATCTAGGGAGATATACCTTAAACCTAGAGGTATACATATACTATAGGTAACCCATAGTCCCTATAAGTATTCCAATGTTTCCCAAATCTTAGAGTACGCTTGAACAACCTCCTCTAGGGTGAGATATTTTGTGGTAATAGATAGTGGCTTGTTGATGATATGTAATGATATTTTCACTTTTATATTGATAATCACCATTAACATGTCAACATATGAGTTATGAGTCACCCAAAGTGTGAAGATATGTTATGTCAAAATAAAGTACCCTTGTTATGCCTAGGATTAATGCTTCATATTCCATCATGTTTTTAGTGAAATCAAATGTATGTTAAAATTCCAAAGGAATAATTTTACAAAGAGGTATAATGAGTATACATATTTCCCTAGCTCCTTGAAGGCATTTACTTCCATCAAAATGAAGGTTCCATGTATCTTCATGTAAATATACTTTAATTTCAAGAAGTTATTCAATGACTACTTTAAATTTAGTAGTATCAAGAATGATATAGGAATCTTATAGATTGCAAGATTCTAGATTAGAAGTGAAACTATTTAATTAATCTCTAAGAGATACATCTTGATTAATACCTTAAATATAGAGTATATTATCATCTAGGAAACTATCTTGAAGGTGACTGATAATAGGTATGGGAGTTGTTATGAGTTGGTAGTAATGATTTGTCCTTTGACATATTTTCACATAATAATGAAGAGATAAAATTCTATTAGAAGGACCATCCACTTGTTTATTCTATCTATAGGGAGAAAGGATTTAGAGAAGAAGTGATTGAGTGGATCAAGAATGGATGATAACATAAGTTATTTGATAAAACATATAAGGACACTAATTTTCAACTACAAAATAGATAGAGAGGCAATCATGTTTTACTTTTGTATAATGTTTTTCATAGTAAATGATACCTAAAATGATATAATAGATGGCATATTCTATTTAAGTATCATCTTGTTGGGAAAAAATTTCCCCAACATATACAAGTGTGGAATAAGTATATAAGATTAAAGGACAATCATTGAAAGGTGGATGAAGGGTGGGTAGATGAAGAAAATATTATTTCATATTGTTAAATGTTTTTTGATAAGGATCCATCCATTCTAGAGAATTACCTTTCTTTAGAATGGAATTAATATAATGGATGTGATAAGACATTTTAGGTACAAATCATCTTATTTCCCCAAGCTTTCTAAGGTAAGTGTGAATATTTGGAATGGAACGAGGGATAGGCTATGTTAAAAATTACATTGATATTAGTAGGATAGACATACAAACTATGAATAAAAACTAATAACTCTATTAATTTACCAAATGTGAAGCTAAAGACACATTTGTATGGTTTTAGTCTAACTTTATATTTGATGAGGTGAATGAATATGATATCAAGATAAAAAAGATGAGTTTTTTAGATTTTAGACTTTGGAATGAGATCATCCACATAGGTTTACACAATATTATGGATAATGTCATGGAAAATGTGTGTCATAGCTCATTGGTAGGTAGTTCTAGTGTTTTTGAGGCCAAAGGGAATTTTAATATAATAACAAGTACCCCATTTTATGAAGAAAGTTCTCTTATGTAGATCTTCAGGGATGATATGAATTTGATTATAACCCAAAAAAACCATACATAAGGGAAAACATTTGATATCTAGCAATGGAATCAATGATGGCATCTATAGAAGTTAATGGGAAGTTATCCTTAGGACAATCAAGATTTAGGTTACATAAATAAATGTAAATGCAATTGACCATGGTGATTTTTTTTCAAACAGGGATAATGTTTGAGACCCATTAAAAATATTTCATAGGCTTGATAAATTTTTCATCAATAAGTTTAATGATTTATTTATGGAATAAATTGAAAACTTTGGGGGAAATTTTTTATCCTTTTGCTACATAGGTTTGGCATCAAGATAGGTAATGATATTATGAACTATAATGCTAGGATCAATTCAAGGAATATCCTCATAGGACCAAGTGAATTTATCTCAATATTTATCATAGAATAAACTAAAGTTATCATGTTTAGTTAGTTTAAGCTCTTGAAAGACTATTATAGGTTGAGGATATGATGGGGTGACATATTTAATTTTATAATTTCCTTGATAATCATAACATTTCCATATTGGAAATGATATGGCACATTAGGTAAAGAGGAAATGGGATTTGTTTTAGGATCAATGCCAGTGATGAAGTTGTTAAAATAAGGGTATTTTTTCTTGAAATTCCCAATTTTATGATGTTAAGGAATTTAATGTTCTTGAGCATGGATTAAGTCAAGGATGGTTTAATCATTAGGTAACATGGGAAGAGGGCCATGATATTCCACATATACTTCAAGATCAATAATTTTGTTATTATGGTGGTCATATTCAAAATGTATTTATTATACATCTATGGACTTGGCATCAAGGATGATATCAGGAGTAGGTGGAATGGTATAAGAAGGTTGATCATATTCAATTGGTTTATCACTAGAATTATTTATGGGAGAGGATTAGATGGAATGATTGATTCGATAGGAGGTATATAAAATGATGGAAGTTATGGAGGGATGAGAGGTAATATTTTTTCCACCACCCAAGGGGTATTGAGAAATGGATAATTAAAAGGAGGTACATGACCTTTAGGTGGTAACTCAAAATATATAGAGATAGTATGAACATCATCATTGAAATCATGTATTTGAGATAAATTTTTCTTAATGTTCAACATCCAAGTCTCACGATTGAGCTTTTGCCATGATGTAGTCATCATCACAAGTTAGATAAATGGTACATGCTTTTGATTCTAGAGGAACTTCAGAAAGGGAGATGTCTAAATCACTAAATATACATGGAGACAAGATTAAATGATCTTGAAATAATTTAGCTACTCCATAGTTATAACGTGTGATGTCATCTTTTATGTAATATGCTTCCTAAGAATTGTATAAAGGGGGAAATTAGTGATCTCATCGATGAGAGGGATGGTAGGATCACAAGGTAATAAGGAGGGAGGTATCCACTTTGATATGTAATGAGGTAACTTGGTATTATTTCAAGTATTTTTCAATTCATCAAGTTTATTTTCATCATAATCAATAAGAGTAACATGTAAATCTAGATTCATAGTGATGAATTTGGGTAAGGGACCATTATTGATCCTAAAAAATAGTGGGAATATGATATTAAGAGTTAGGACTTGGATGCTGAATACTCTATGGGCTAGGATCAGCCTCATTTTTATACATTTTTCCATTGTGAAGGAATTTGATACATTGGCTACCAAAATAGGTGATAACCCTCATTTTATGAGTCCATGGGCATGCTAGGAGTATGTTTTAAGATAAGGGTAAATTGAGGACCATAATATTTATTCTTATAGTCTTAGGTACAATAGTAGGAGGGATTAAAATACAACCAAGTGGATTTTTATTAGTTTTTTCAAATCCATGACATGTCAAATGAGTTTGTTTGAGATTATCTTTATTATATCCAAGTTGTTAAATGAGCCAAAGATATGTCACATTAATACTAGACCCTTTTTATACTATTGATTTGTGAATGAGGGTCATATTAATGTTTATTTTAATAAAGAGGGGTGTGTCATCAGTTCTAAAGATGATCTCATTATTGATCATGTCTTCTTTGAAGAAATTTATGGTGGGTTTTAAATAAGGATAGATGGATTCAATGGTATGCACTTCGGTTGATTGAGGCTCATGAGAAGGTGGTTCCTCTTCTAAAGGAGATGGTGCTTTAATTTCTTTAATTTGTTTCATGATGAACTTACGATGATAAGGATAGGTACAAACTAAATCCATAAGAGGAATTTTGTAAGGCATAGAGTTGAATTCTCCTAATAAATTTCAATGGGTTTTGAAATAAGAACCAACACAAGCTTTAGAAGGTAAAATAGGTTTAAGAGGAAGAGAATTGGTTGGAGATCCAAAATCAGGAGATGGTTCCTCATTAGTTTTAAAGTTAAGTGAGTAGTAATATTATCTTTGAGCATTTGCTCTTCTAAACATGGTTTATTAGGTTTGGTGATAGGATCTTTGTGGGTTGGTTTACATTGATAATTGACCTTAGTTATATTTGCATACTGGTAATTTTTTTAATATTGGTCATAATAATTTTCAATCACATAAAAATATTTTTTGTCTTATTGAGCATTAGATGTGGAAAAATATTTTTGTTTATTAGAAGAAGTTTTGGAAGCTTGTTTCATTTGAAAAGTATTAAGGTAATCTTGATGATGGAGTTGAATCATGGATTTGTAATTGAATGAATCACCAAACATAAAAGAAATAATTTTTTTTATAATCCCTCTATATGTTTCATGATAATGACCTATATCAATGTGGAAATAAAAAAATTGATTAGGGTTATACCATTTGGGGGGATTATTGGGGTAAGTAAATAGTTTAGAGGATACTAGAAAATGTTTCATTTGTTGCATAGTTAATGGCATATGAGAAGATTGGGTATTGTTGGATTTAGATACTCTTAGTTAGGTTGAGGAGGATTACCAATTATCACATTAGTTGAATTTTGAAAATATACTTTAATTATTTTAGTATTATGTTCAAACTATTTGATTAATAAGTCTTGACACTTAGTTATTGTGTCCATAAACCCTACCAATAAGTATAACTTCATCAACATGAATGTATCTAAGCATCTACGTGTTCAAGATAAGAATATCAAAGAGGTTTAATTATATGGTAAGAATATTTCAATGTTTAAATATTTGAAGCTCATTATGGAAAAATATATTTTGCATTCATATTTTTATGCTTTGGATATGGATGATATGGATATAGTTATTAGATATCCATAGTTTGAGACTTTGGGAACAATGATTATTAATACTAAGAAAAGGTTCATGAAGTTTTGGTATAGGAAAAAGAAGATCACTTTACAAAATATCATAGTGAAAAAGGCACCAATAATAATCCAGGTAGATCATGAGGATGAGATTGAAATAGGTAATGAAGATCATGATGAAGATTCAGATGATATAGATAAAGACACACTACAAATGAACACTTCATATACTCAATAGACAAAGAAGGAAAATATGGAAGAGGTAAAAGCAAAGGTGGATAAGGTCAAGATATTGGAAAAGGTTGAGGTATATAGACACTCACATCATCATGAGAGGAAACAATCATGGAACCAGGTGAGGAATTGTCATAACAACAATAATTTTATCTATATAGGAAATAAAATTTCCAATCATTATGGATATGCATGGAATCCAAAGAAAAAATACTATGGCACATGGAATGAATGGGGAAATCACTATGACTATGCATGGAAGAATACCTACTATGGTGATGGTTGGAATTAGAGAAGTGCAATGAAATATGGTACATGGAATAAAAAGAGGAATAATTATGCTTGGACACAAAAAAAATCTAATTATGATCATGAATGAAATCAAAGGATCACAATGGATTTTGGACACAAGCTTGGAGAGATATCACCTACCAAGATCACATATGGATGGCTAGATGATCGAGATTGGAGACAAGTGTGCAATGATTTGAAGCACACTCATTATTTGGTTTCTTCCTATGTTTTGGGGATGAAACATGTCAAGGAGGGAATTAATGCTATGTACCTAGAGATATGATATATTATTGTATATGGGTTGATGGAGATTCTGACATGTGGCACACATCCCCTTAGTTAGTTATATGGGTACAATATATTAGGATAATAGAGTAACTTGTAGAAGTAGTAGATTGGGTAATGGTCAGCCTATATTGGGATTAGGAGGTTACCCATCCATGGGTTAGATAGATGTATATATATATATATATATATATATATATATATATATATATATATATATATATATATATATATATATATATATATATATATATATATATATAGGCAATGATTATCATGGTAAAGATATCAAGTAAGCATTGAGTCATCTATTGTAAGAGGATATTGGAGGTTGTCCCCTTGAAGAGACATGATGGAGTTATTCCTTCCTGAAGGAGTATTATATGGTGTTTCCCTACCTTAAGGGTATTTTTGCATATATTGAATATCAAGTTCTTATCATAGCATAAATTTTTTCAATCTAAACATCTTTAATACCATCAAGGCTCATTTATTTCTCTCTCAGTCATTTCATTTTTATTATTTCAATATTATTTTTCACAAGTTTACAATCTATAAAATTTCATCCCTATAACTAACTAGGTCAACCTACTTGACATAGTTCTATAGTCTATCTTCTATCTTCAAGATAGTCAACATGTTTGACTATGTTCTTCCAGAATTGCTTGTTTAGAATAGTAGTGACCCAGTTGACTCTGCTCTAGAACTAAATCTATACCCTTCTTATTCAAGGAATTAACCTCTATTTAATATTAATTAATTCACATTTATTTTAGTTACTTGCATGATTAGAGTAACAAACATAGATTAAATAGGTGGTTTTATAAATTACCATTTAAGTCACACTATTTTAATATTTTGTACACATTTCTAATCACTTTTAATTCAAAAAAAATTAAATATTTGTCTTCTTGAGGCCTCTCTATTTGGATTTCATCACCAAAGGGGGAAGCCAACTTGGTTCTCTGGACAAGTATAAACACATGGTTGATGGTATATGATGGCAAAGCACCTAACACCCTTATCACTATAAGATCATAAAATGATGGGGTAGGCCCCAATACCAAGCTAGTACCATCACCAATATAGATCCATTTTAGCCTAAACAACTTGAAACCAACCTTAGATTGATTTTTAGTTTCTTCTTATAGCTAACTTCCCATCACATTAAAATTAAACTTCATTATAACTTAATAACACTTAGTATGACCAATTAATTAGCTTTTACTTTCCAATTATTTATGTGCTTGATTTCATTTACTTAGATATTATTTTGAAAAATATTTCTCTATTGTAGAACATTATCATGTCTATCAACACTATCTCTTATAGGTTTTTTAGACTTTCTACCAGTAGTACACTATCAACCTATCTGACTATGTCTCCTTACCTTCCTATTCGTCCCTTTTATAAGCATCACATAGTTGACCTATCTAGTTATGTCTTCTTATTTCTTGGCATGTTCCCTATTTATAAATACACTTTCAAACTATATGATTGTGTATTATATTTAACCTATTTCAAATCCATCCCTTCCAAGACACATTCACTCATCTCAACTATGTCCTCTTGTTTTCTTATTATATGAATTTTATTCACATACTCTGTCAACCCAGTTGACTCTATACCTATTGGTTGACATTGTTATTTGTCCAGATGTCTCTATCCATATTTTTCATTATTATTTAATAATTTGAGATTATTTCTTCAAGCATAATAAAATCCCCTATCAAAATATTTTTGGACAACTTGAATCCATTTAGACACTATATGAGGTGCTCTTTTCTTCCTATCTTTACTTCCAAAGAAGACCTTCACTCTTGAAGTACCTATTCAACTCCCTCATATTTTTATTTCAACATGGTTAAAATCACTCCAATATATGGGATTAGTGGATTAGGTCATTTTCATACCTATCAAGATAATTACCATATTCAAAAATCTCACCATAATGTAGGGGCAATTAGCACAAGTCTATCCAATAACCCCATATGGAATCCACCACCTATAAAACATCACCCTAATACCAATTCAGGGAGTCCTATAAAAACCAAACTATAAATTGATAACACTCATATTCTTTCATAGATATTGAACCATAATGCAAACATATAACACCTCCTTAATGATGCATAGTTTGATCAACATGGCTAATCAACCTCTTATTCTTCTCCCTCAAAATAATAAAAAATTTATTCCTCCACCTCTTAGAGATGCCATGGGGAATGTCATCCCCAAACCTATAATGTAGAATAAGATGTTTCATTACATCCAAAATGATCCTGTATCCCCCTTCATTATTTCTATTGATATTGGTAATATATCTCCAACTATTAAATATGATGGGACTAAAGACCCTACATATTTTCTCGAGGCATTTTATAATATTTATAAAGAGTGGGTCCCAATTAATACTTTCACCACAACTAATATTTTAGTTCAAAATTTCATTGGTGATGTATTAGAATGGTATAATCAACTTCCCCAATATTTTATATGGTAACTAAAGGATTTAGTCAATCCTTTAGTTAAAGAGTTTCAATATAACAATGTTCTTGAAAATTTCCTTAGTCATTTCATCAATGCTAAGAAATATCTCACTGAATCAACTCATGATTTTATCAAACTATGGAAGTATTTGGATCATAAGGCCAATCACAACATGGCTAATGATAATTTGTTTAAACTCTTTATAATAACAGTAACACCTTCACTCTAATACAAGGTTCAAAAATTTTCTCATCAACTGTTAAATGAAGCTCTTTAACAAACCCTCTTCTTTTGAATGCATCCATGAAATTGAAAAATTGACTCAAAATTATTTGGAGCCAAATTATTTGAACCCTTTGCTGAGTTGTGAAGCTAAAAGCTTCACCAAATGAGTAAATTTTAGGTTGCTAGAGTTACACAGTCACTGGCATTGGTCAGGAGTGACCGACGTCGGTCAGGGGTCAACTAGGAGCTACCGGCGTCGGTTATGGATCGGCCGACATCGATCATGTGCAGACAGGCCGAGACTGATGTCGGTTACCTGTGCATCCAAAAAGTTTATTTTCATGGATGAATAGATTATTTGCATGATTAGATTAACTATTGGTATTGAGTTCGCATTTCTATTTTTGGTAGGACTAATTTGAACCCTTGATTAAGAGGTATATCTAATGATGGAGAATGCATGCTCATGATTCCTAATATTATATAATAGGATTAGATCTTCATAGCTTATTAAAGAATACAAGACATTTATTGTATATGTGTATCAATCTAGGTTGTTAGAATTGATTGTAATTGAGAGAGAAAACTCTTGAGGGAAAGAGATTTGTACATCTGAGAGGTGTGAGAAGAAAGTGTGATTTTCTTCATTGTATTTCCTTTTGGAAGAGTTTAATACAAGTTTTTAGGGTGGTTTCTTGTATCTCTTATTCTTTGTTGTTTCTGAATCTAGTTACTTATTATTCTAGTTTAATTCCATGTTTAGTTTCTTACACAATAGTAATCAAGTTTGTTGGTTGATCCCCAACAAGATTAAAGTAATGTATTGATCCATTCAAGGAGTGAATTATCTTCTATAAATGCCTGTGGACCTAAAATCAAATTTTGGTCAAACTTTGGTAAGTGATCATAATTGTAAAATAGTATAATTTGAAGATGAGATTGACTTAGTAGGTAAATAAGTGATGAAAAAGTGCATTCTAGGAGGTTTTCTTGTGTCAACTTAGCCAAAGGAATCATTTTATGGTAAAAAATGGAGTTGACCTATTTTGGCAGTGATGACTACCTAGAAGGTGTCCAAATTGCAAAGTTGTTCTTTATTTATTCTTGGACGAAAATAAAATAGTAAGGTTGAATGAGATTGATAAGACAAAGCAGATAAAGTTCCTAAAAGATGTGAAGATGGTGATTTAGTTAGTTTTTGGTGCTATGACCAAGTTGACTATTGTAGGTTCTCTTTTTAAAGGTAGAGTTGGTTGATTGCATATGGAAAATGGAATTTGATGAGGTAGATAGGTGATTAAATGGAATATAAAAATTTAAGGAGCACATTCTGAGATGTTCTATGTGGATTCATGCATCAAAGGTATTTTGAAAGAATAGCTTTGAATTTTATGTGCTCACTATTGACCCTATTTTGACCCAAAGAGGAGAAAGTCAAAACCAAGCTAAAGGAAGTCTATGTTCCCAATAAATTGGGGGCTTTAAATTTGATCCAAAAGTGTGGATAGGTGACCTATACATGTGGTATCTAGCTTAGGTGTCTTTGTTGACCGAAGGTTAACCTTTGACTAAGGTTTACTTTGAAGGCCTAGTCATTTAGGCATGTTTAGAAAAGTGATCTATCTTTGGATTTGGAAGCTAAAAGCTTAAAATAAATTGAAAGGGACAAATGGAAAGCTAAAAAAAAAATTATAATGGTTTGAAGGTATGTGTATTTCATTTTATTCATGTTTTATCTCACTAGGAGGCCTAATTGGCTACTAGGCTAAAGAAGGAAGTATGCTAAGAAGGATGAGTTAGAAGCTCATTATTGGAATGTATGTGAGGGCATGGTATTAGAGTTTAGATATGGAATGTAATGGTTTAGAGTGCTCAAGATATAAATTTATGAGGTCTATAGTAGCTAGATAGGGCTATAAGGGGTCTAAGTAGGCCTAGTGGAGAAATTGAGCAAATTTGTTATATCTTTCCAAACAAGGTTAGATTTTCTAGTTCTAGATGAGAAAGTTAGTCTATTATAAGAATGATTTAGGTATGTTTATATAATTTAATTTCCTTTGGTGTTCTATAGAGTGCCTTAAGTGTAAAGGTATGAGAGCTTGCATAGTGCTATGGTGCTCATTTTATTATTTGAAGTGATGATAGCTATTATTGAAGGTCCTATAGGTTTGCATGAATTTTATAAACTAAGGAAGATAATTCAAAGTGGATCAGGATCCTAGGGGGAGCTATGTTACTATGCATTTGGTGACAGGTCCAAAGATCTAAGTAACTTGGGAGAAGAGTTATAGCTATTCAATTTTGCTTGAGAAGATTCAATTATCAGATCATATTTTTTGAAGGAAGGGAGAGTGCTTCAGTGTTATCTAAGTCTCTTGGATACTTAGAGCTCTAAGTTTAGTGGTTAGCAAAGGGGGAGCTAAGTTTTGTGTTTCTAAAGTGGTAGTGGTCTAAGGGGGAGCTAGTGTGCTTTCCTAGTGGTCAAGTCCAAGGATCTTATAGGTCTTTTAGAGATTTTAGAGATATGACCTAAGTTGGTTCTTGAAGGGAGCTTGGTCTAAGGGCGAGCACTATGGTTAATTTTTCATCTATTGTCGATAGTTGGTGTGCTCTAAGTTTCAAAGGATGAGAGATAAAGGTATGTGATCTTGATTATGTTCTTGGTTTAGATTCTTAAATTACTTGATTAAAAATATAAGAACCTATTTGATATATGAGTCCACTTTGTCATTTTGGCAAAGAGGGAGAGAGAAAAGGAGTGTATCCATCAATGAAAAATGGGGATATTATTTAGCTATTAGTGGTATTAATGTGTTATTATTGATTTCAAGTGGCATTAGTGATGACAAAGTGGTATGAGAGTGCTCTCGGTTTAACATGCATGATCTTAGTGCTTAGTTTAGTCTTGGTTGCTAGTGGGAGTAGTTGGTTCTATGGAGGCATGAGTGGATAACATGGATATTGGAGAGAGATATTTTGACATGTTCTTGGTATGATCCTAGTAGTATAAGTCTTATCATATGGTCTTCATGTAGAGTGTAAGTCATCATATGGTTTGTGTGCTTTACTTTACTAGGTTACCTAATAAGGTAATAGGTATATGCATTATGTATTATTGGTTGTTGGTTATATCATTTGACATGAGTGGATTTAAGATATATAAGGTTATATGCACTTATTGGATAAGATTCCAAGTATCTTCAAGAGTTAATTTGGTTTGGTGGTTCTAGGCCTATCAGGCAAGGTGGGATAACGAGGTCTTTATGAGAATTCATGAAGAGATTCAAATTATTAGAGCTCATGTAACCATGTTTGTTGGTATGACATGGTTAGTTAAAGGTTTTTACAAATTTTTAGGCCTTGAGGAGGAAAATAAATCAAGTTAGTACATTGGGATGTTTTTTGTGCATGTAAAATAGAGGTTTCCTAGCCTGAGAAGAAGTTTGTGATACTCATTGGCACATGGATATAATAATACTTTCAAATTAATTTTTAGGGGGGTCTAATCCTTTTTTGAGAGGTGGCATATGGATATAATAAGCCTTTCCAAGTATATTTTAGTGGATTGAGGGATATAACTTTATGAACATTCATTAAGAATGTAAAATGGTCAAAACCCTCTATAAACCCTCATAATGGAATGATTGGAAAAAACTTGATAGAAAAGACCTAGAATGGATTTTTTGATTAATTTTGACTCTTGTGAAGTATATAGGAATCCTCTATGAATTTATAGGTGTTAGTGGTGTGTCAGGGTAGTGAGTAGAAGGTACATAAATATGCTTATTTCTAAAGTTTTTAGTGATATAGGCAAGGTTGACTGAGTCAACACATGAGAGTTATTAGAGATTGAAGGATAGGAATTTTTATTTAAGTCCATAGAGTTTTTTTGGAAATAAATAGTCACTATTTAAATTATCTAAGTCAATCAAGTTGATGAGTTGCTAATCTATAGATGGTGAAAATAGTGAAGAAATATCCAAGTAGAGTAAATATGTGCTTAGGGAAGTGTTATACATGAGTAAGTATGAATATAATGGTTTGGATTATTTTTTTAATACCTATGCCTTATGTTAAATTTATTTTTATGTTATTTTGATGACCATAGACAAGCAAGAAGGTGCCTTCAAGATGACTTATCTAAGTAATGAGGACAACAAAGAAGTATGTCTCATAGAATGATCTATATGTTTCATTTATGAGATTATAACACTATATGTTTGTGATTGTAAATACTATAATGTATTTTTAGGATAAAATTAATGCATTGGAATATTAATAAATTTTTTACACAAGTGTTATATCATGTTTATCATGACTAGTTTTTGGAGTTTGTAGGCAGTCTAGAGTGGCCTAGTTGGAGAGGATATTTTGAGCTATTCTAAGAAAATTTTGAGGTGTGTGACACCTTTATGGTATTATATGAGTTTAAAATATTCATTAAATGGATTTGGTCTTCATATTTTGTTGTTAGTTTGGTTGGAGTAGTCAAATATCTTTGACTAGGTTTTTGGTGTACATAACTAGTTTGTGGAATCAATTTATTTGAGTTGGTTTGGACCTAGGTGAGCTATGTGAAGGTGATAAATGGATTTTTAAGTGTTTTTTAAAGTAATTTAGGACCTATAAATGTTTTTTATAGGTTTTTTTGAGAAAATTATATATTCTTCAGTTCTATATGACTGTGTTTTTTGGGTTTCTAGGCTTATTAGTGAGTAGTCTAAAAAGCTTGGTTCAAGGTATGAATTAAAGTTCCAAATGTTATATTCCAATGTGGGAGTGAGAAATTATCTATTGGAGGAATACTTGATTTTTTTAAACTATTTTTAATGGATATTATTCATGGATATGGTCATATGTGGCAAATGGCGTATAGGGCTAATGCATTAGGCCTAATTCAGATCTAAAGGAGGATTAAGATTATCTTGAAGTATGGATGACCTATGGAGTGTTTGATTTGGCTTGATGACATGTATGAGGATATTTTATAAGAGTAAGACAAGTATGTGAATTATCTTATCTGATCAAGATGGGTTATATTATATATATATATATATATATATATATATATATATATATATATATATATATATATATATATATATATATATATATAAACACACACACACACATAATGTCAAATTAGCCAATTTGTAAAGGTGTGAAAGAAATAGACTAAAGAAAATAAAAGAGCTCAGTCAAGGAGTAGAGATGAATCATTGAGGACCATTAGAGGGTGAAGAGGATTAGTCATGTTTGACTGATCATGTTCATGAGCTAACAAGTCATTAGACCTAACATTCTAATGGGTGACTTGGTTGAGTGAATGAGGTAGGTGTGTCTGCCTTGTGAAGAGAAGTAGTTTTATAGGTGTTAGAGCAAGATAATATCATCATCAAGTTTAGAAGACATCAGAGTAGTGGTGGAAATTAGAGTAGAGGTGGTTGAGTGGGTACTTCATCACCTAGGGTATTTTAGCCTCCTTATTAGTTAGAGCTAGATAAAGGTCTAGTTAGAGTTGGACTAAATTTTGGGGTGGATGCTCCTTAATCAGTTGGAGCTAGTCTAAATTCTCATGTTTGTATTATTTTTATAGGACTATAGTCCATTGGTTTATAGGCTTGATAGTGGGTTTTATTACCCATGAGGGTTTCCCACATATATGATGTGTTCACATGATGTATGCTCTTATTCATGCTTTAGATGTATAAGCTTTCATGTTCATGTTGCTAGATGAAATTGATTTATGATGAATGTTTTTGGAATTGAATATGCACTATTGGAAATTGATTCACCCCCCTCTCAATATCTACTTTCAAAATTACAACCACAGATGTAGACATAATTCATGTATTATATGGATATATCACTCACACATTTATTTATCCACATAATTTATTACTATTTTTTAATCATCAAAATGACATCTAGTGATAATGGTAAAAGGATAGATCAATTATCAAGAAAAATGAGCATATTATATTATTTTAAAATTCCAAAAAAGATCCCACACAACTAGCATGCACTTATAATACAAGTACTTATTGACTAATAATTATTTTCATTTATTTTCAATAAATTTTATTTTAACTTTCAATAATAATATTAAAACCCTTTTACATGTATAAATACCCATTGATAATGGTATATTATAGGAAATAATTAATCACAATAACATGTCACCACTTGAATATTTTATTGATGATGAAATGCTTCCACTAGAATACACTCATCTAGATGATAATCATGACATGCATCCACCTGAGTATATTTATGATGATGAAATTCAAATAACAAAAGATATTTCTAGTTATCATCAAACACCAAATTTAGTTGAAAATTCTACTTAGAAGCATCTATGAAGGAAGATAAGTATATAGATAATTGGAAGGTATGTTAAGGTCAACTGAGTAGTAAAATATCCCTTCATCTAACTTATAGATATAAAAAATGGTAATGATACTCCAAAAAAATGTAGATGTACAATATGTAGTTGGAAACTAGGAAAGGACATAGAATTGACCTTAAGTTAGACACAATTTAGAAACATTAAGGAAATATATGTGTGTCAGTGAAGCAAAAAGATGGAAGACAATAAGAACACATAGATGAAAAAAATACAAAAGAATTAATGCATCTAAGATATGCACACGAGTATGAAAATGATTATAAAAATCAAAAAAATCTTCTTGAGAAAGGGTGAACCATCAAATATCAATTTTAAAAAATTATGTAGTATAATATAAAGGATATATATATATATATATATATATATATATATATATAGATATATATATACATATACATATATATATATATATATACATATATATATACATATATATATGTATATATATATATGTATATATATATATATATATATAGATATATATATACATATACATATATATATACATATATATATATATATATATATATATATATATATATGCATATACATACATATACACACACACACACACACACACACACACATATATAGTTAGTTAGTTAGTTATCTATTGTATATCACATTTTAAAAAAGGGTAGACCTATTTCTATATTTTTAAAATATAAGAATTTGTTTCAAGATAATGGGTTTCTTAACATTACATAATAAAATTGGTTGAATAATAATGCTTAGGAAATGGTGAAATATCTATCAATAGTTGAGTTGAAGGATTTCAAATATAAAGTTAAAAATTCACTTTTTACCTCACTGTCCATTTATGAGGTCACAATAGTTGACAACACATCATGGGTTTGTATGCATGTTTATACTTTTGAGAACTATTCAAGGAAACCTCATCTATTAGTTATTCCTAAAATAATAGAAAATTTTATTGTTGAAAACCTTTAAAAATCAATTGTTTCTAATTTGAGAGTTAATGTTGGGATCAATGATTATGCAATAGTTACCAAGTTAGTATGTGTTGGGGATGATGGTGAATCAGTAATGTAGGGGCATCAAAATGGTCTTTGTTTTCAAACTCAAATAATAGTTGATCCATACATGATTCCAATTCATTTCATGGATTTTAAGATGAATATGGCATACACAGTTATTAACACATTTGATAATGTTTGAAAAGTGGATGAGCTTACTTGCAAGCTTATATGTCAAGCAGTCCAAAAATATTTTTAGAGTTTCAAAATTTTGAAATTGGATTGATTGATGGGAAAACACCCTTGAAAAAGTGTAAAAATGAGGGAAATACTCATATATACAAGCATTGATGGACACCTAATATCCTTTGGTTTGTACTATAGACATGTATCAAAACATGATCGGTCATTACATAAACCAATCGATTACATCATGCAACTAGTTGGTTGGATTGTACAACTAACTAGTGTTTGCATTGGTCAATTTCACAATGAAAACAACCAGACTTGAATATGTCTAGTTTCATGGTGATATCATTTGGTTGTACATAAAACATAAAATGACTACTGCACCTCTCCTCCCTTTGGATATTCTACCATGACTTCAAAATAGATATCTATAAATTTTCCAATGAAATATAAGGGGATTTATTATAAGGGATCTTAAAATTTACCCTACCTCATTAATTCATCACCTAAAAAAGACCTAAAGAGACCTATAATAGACCTAAAATCACTCAAATCAAGTACTCAAGTGAGAAAAAATTCCCTATATTCTCCTATTTCCATATCAAACATAGGTACAATATATATAGGTCTAAAGTATTGACCTATATTAGCATCAAAACTATCTATATTATTTTAAATATCATTACAATATCTAGCACAATTGTACTTTCTATCTTTAGCATATCTTAGAATAATAAATTTAGTATATGTTTATTTGAGTTTCATAAATAATTGGCCTTCTCTAGAGATAGTCTACCATCCTTATGCCTTAGGATATCTCTTCTCTTTTTAACCCTATATTCCTCCATATCTATATTTTAGGGTTAAACATTTGGTGAATTTGATATTTAATCATCACTTTTGTCTAAACATACCATATAAGATGGTTTTTACCTATATTGTCTTAATATTTATATTCTTTATCTCCCTTATCATGGATGATATTTATTGCTTCAATGACTCTAATTATGAAACTCTCAAATTTTCTATAAAATAATGGGTAAAAATGTATTACTCTTGTATTATTCCAAATTATTAATCCTATAATCTCAAATATTTGAATGGTGGTAGATACCATCCTTATAATCAAGTCAATTCTCTCAAAATTTCAAGAGATGAGTTGATCCCTATCAAGGAAGGTAAATACCCTTTACTATTACTCTCTAGAGAACCATCATATGATTTTGGATTTTTATATTTTCCAATATTTGGATACAAATTATAAGGGTTAGGAAAACATGAGTAAGGTATAAACCACTCTATATCATTAAAATATAATACATATCAATAAGGCTCATGTTTTTTAGAAAAATCCATCAGGCACCAATAAGGCAAGTCATCTAATCATGCCCTTCTTGCACATTCTAACACAAAAGTGTACATATGACCAATATACTCATTAATATGATCATCATAAGTTATATGAAATGCATAAAGGAATTATGACTTATTAACAAATCACTTATAAGGTGGATATTCCTTCAAATGAATTAATTCAAACCCCCATAATTTTAACATTTCCATTTAATTCCCACTTTATAAAGGGTGATGATTCTCTTTTCCTTTCAGTTGACATTAATTTATTTTTAAATGTTAACCAAGACATCATGACATATTTAACAAGTAGCTTTAAGGAACTAAGAAGAGAGAAACATTGCAAGCCTAAAGTGCAAAAGATCCTAATATTCCAAATCTTGCAACTAGGGTCTTTCAATCAAGGGATATTTATCTCCCAAAATATTCATTCATGAAAAAGGTTTATATCATACCAAAATAGGCACCTTTAAAAAATATACCTCTAATACCAATTTATATATCTCTACCAAAGGTGAATAAACCAAGATATCTAAATGATATACCAAGGGTACCACCATGCAGAGATATAATACCATTACCAAAGTATCCTAAATTTAGTGATTCATAAAATTCACTTGTTATCCATGAGGATGATGATACTCATATTCCAATATTAAAGAGTGGTGGTGGATTATAATCAATCATAAACCTATGAAAAACACCACCATTCTCATGGATTATTTTATTTTTATGATGAGCACTATTAGGATCTTCAAAAATAGGATTTTATACTTGATATGCAAATGGATTTCCATAATACTATGCAAATTTTACCTCATTCAACAATCAACCTATTGAATACTATATAATTGAATATCCATATACATAAGATTTTGAACTATCATATTTGCCTCTCTTTTTGAGTCATAAGGATCCATTCAATCACATGATTAACTATGTACATTATATTGGTCAATGGGAAAAATATGAAAAAGTATTATTAAAAGTATTCCATATGAGAGTTTCTGATGAGGCTCAGAATTTGTTATATATCCTACCAAATGTTTCTTAACCACTTTTTCATAATTATAATATGCATTATTCTAGGCTTTTAATATCCATTAAGTGATAAAACTTACATTAGAGCATTTGCATAATTTAAAACCACATGATGATGAATCCCTTCAAGATTATACTATTTGATTCAAAAGTACATCATATGAGCTAGCATTTAAACCTTCAAATTTGGAATTACAATTCATTTATAGTAGAAGTATTATTTCTCCATTTAAATAAAGAGAATTACATAAACAATGAGTAATTTACCCATGCATATGTGGATGTGCATATGTATGATTCATTTATCCTTACTCATCCAAAAGTGATTAACATATCCCTTTATAAGTACCAAAATTTTATTCCTCACACAAAGGAGGGAGATGAATTACCAAATGAACATTACGAAAAAAAATGTGGATTTCCTAATATTTATATGAGATCTCTACATGGTTTAATCAGTATGGGACCAATCCAAGGTCTTCATCATATATACAAACCCAAAGGTAAAAAACATAAAAAATATCCATGCAAAAAAAATTACCATATCAATCTTAGACAAACAAAAAATATTTGTAATATAATACATATACAACAGATTGGATTTTATCTAAAATATTTACAAAAAAAAATGTTGGAATGACTCCTTAGGCAACATAACAATACCAATTATTTGTGGTCCTAAATTAATTCAAACATGGGTTTTGGTTATGAAAAAAAAATCTCCATATGAATTTATGTTGGGAACTCTTTGGATATACCAAATGAAAGAAAAAATTAACCATAATCATTAAGGTATTTTCTTTTTTCATTAAGGTAAATTGATCCTCATTCCAAATGATAGCATTGGTTATTCTATTTCACATGTAAAATGTGATGAGAAACATACCATGTATAATTTCCACTTAACCAACCATGATACAAACAATGTAAAATATCTAACTTAAGGTTGTGTTTAACCCTAAAATATGGTTACATTGTGGTTATCTACAAACTAAAGGGGATATAAAAATGAATAAGCACAATGATTATAAGATCTACAATAGGCCAATTGAGTGCTAAATTCAGATATATCATATACTAAATCTATAAAATTGAGAATAAGCTAAATATAAAAAGTAAAACTAAGATATGTAAGGAATTAATAATGAAGTAATGTACTTAGTTGGTTTTGATGCTAATTTAGTGCTAGATCTAGAACAAGTAGAAAGTAGGTTGGTAGATGATTCTAGAATAGTCACTTGATTCTACATTAATTTCATATTAAGCTCTAGACACTAATATTAGCATAGGATGATTATGTTGATGTTACTATCTGGGTTCGATGCAAGTGTCCTATATAGAATACTTGCTAGAAAAGGGTGCAACCACCTAGATTCTTATAGATTTGGATTCACCTTCACTATAATTCATTTAGATATAGGTCATGGACTATTATTCCTCATGAAATGTTAAAAACCTATCTTTTCATCTTAATGGTGACCTTGGGGAAAAATAGGTTAGTGGGAATATGATGTCAAGATACCTCAAATAACTTACTATTAGTGGATGTTGCCTACATATCCAATTCTCTAAAGAGGGCCTCAAATTGATGTATGTATCCCATATATGTTGGATTGTATGTGAATAATTAAATATGTGATAATTAAGTGCAATAGTGACCTTTATTGTAACTTGGAAAATTAAGTTATTGGGTTACTCCTTTAGTACTTAAAACCTATAGATGTGTTGTCCCTATGATTTATATGGAAATAAGAGAAAATAGGTAAGCTTTGCTTAATTGAATGCTTGATAGAATGCTTTGATAAGCTACATTGGTCTATTTATAGGTTATGAATGAATGAAGAGTGATCTTATATTTACATCAATACATTTTGATAAATAACTCACATTAAAACACTTAGGCTAACCATTAGGATATGTTTCATTTACAATTTGGATGACTTTAGGGCACTAGGCACTTGCATCATATCAAGACATTAGCATCGATGCTAGTGTCTATCCCATATGTTAGTGTTTAGGGAGTAGGAAAGTAGGTATATGCTCTAATATTATAGAGGTGAAATATAAGTACAATTTTATCATTTTGGTCAAGATAAAAGGCCTAGGTCATAAACGTAAGATTGGTTAGATGAAGATATATGCCAATGGATATAAGATAGAGTAGATACAAGACTTGTATAAGTAGAAAAAGGTATATAACTAAGAGGCAAAACCAAGGTATGAGTTTTTTTACTGTACAAGACTAATGTGATATATAATCCATAAATATCTTCTACATTTCCCCCTTTAATCTAGTAACAAAATTTTTTTAAAAGAAAAGAATACATAACTAGGTGTGTACAACACACCTTATCTTTTCATGTGCTCAAATTGAGTGATTTGATGGTTAATTGACAATAACCAATAACATGTTATAATATATAATCAGTGCACATAATCTAGAATTGAAAGTACTTGAAATAGATTGAAACTAAAAGAGCAAGCTTTAGGAGTAGACCTATGTGTCAATGTAACCTCCTTAACTATTGGAAAGTTGGTTTGAAAAAGATGTATAATTGTAAGGATCTAAAATTAAGATTAGGACAAAAATAGATAAATCCTGAAGTGCATATATATATATATATATATATATATATATATATATATATATATATATATATATATATATATATATATATATATATATATAGAGAGAGAGAGAGAGAGAGAGAGAGAGCCACATGCCCCTAACCTTGGAGTAAAGATGAGTTTCCACTTGAAAATTGAGATTATCTCAACCATGCAACCTAATTATACTTATAACATAGTGAGGCTAGATGATACAATCAAGTCAAACCTAAAAGCTTGGAAATTTTGAGTGATTTAATCACCTCAACCATACCAATAAATCAACTCATTACTAAAGTATATCAGCTCAATAAAATCCATAAAAGTCTAATTGGGGTATTAGTACGTAAAATTTCATGATGTGGTAATAGTCCATAAAAGAATTTTTGAATCTGAAACTAATTTGGATTTTTTAATATTAGGCACAAATTGCATAGCATATGCACCTTAGATATGTATCATGTTGAAATTGTGTATAAAATTTTTTCCGATATATATAATTATGCCACAACTATGAATTTGAATAATATAACTCTGTGTTTTGTCTAATTTAGAAACTATGTAAGAACATGTTTCTAAATAATGGCCCCAATATATATGGATAAATCTAAAAATTAATATAAGTACCAATGTGAAAAAAATGTTTCCAAAATATGACCCCACTATAATATGGATATGTTGAATACTAAATAAGTGTGGAGAACATGCTTATCAAATCAAGCCCCAACTAAATCTAAAAACTATGCCGAGTGTGAAGAACATGTCTTTATGATATGCCTCCACTAATATGCCCCCCACTTTGAGGTGAGGGAAAGATAATAAATAGTAGTTACATCACCTAAAAATGACAATACAACCATGTAATTTGTGAATGGAACCATGCATCATATAGAATGAACATGTCTAAGTAGATATAACATTCAAGCCTACAAAACCAATGTGTTCACATGAAGGCCTAAGATGCATGATAAATATCATGGAAACATCTAGATAGTAATAGTAAAATACCAAAAATTAAACAATCACACACACACAAGATCACTCAAAAGTAATTCAAAAGGTAATGGTATGAGAAGACCATAAATGAGGGGCATATTTAAATGCCTCACAATTTAAGGGACACTACATATTAAACTATCCATATAATCAATAATGACATATTCAAATGTCCATACAACAAATAATGACATATGTAAATGTCAAATAAATCATACATAAGAAAAAGGTCTAAAAGTAAAGGATCATAGTCAAATACTCAAAAAATATAGATAATAGCAAGGCAAGACACTGAATGAAGTACATAAAGGAAAGCATAAGCAACTAGAATAAACATGTCATAATAGCTGATGGATCAAATGTGTTAGAAAAAATGTCAAGTTTATATCATATCAATTATCCTATGCAAGATATAATCATGTATAAAGGTATTCCTAAATACATATTCAATCTCAAACATGATAATGAAATATGATTATCAAATGATATAACATGTTTGTGTCAAGATCAAAATAATAGATGCCTCCAATGTTTGCATGACATGAGTAGAGGGAAGGCCCAACATCCAAAATATAAATATATCATATATTTTTGTATTCATTTATCACACTCAAATATAAGTGTGACACATATGTGTATGTGAAGGATTAACTAAATATGCCATCCATCAACATGGAACTAACACATAGATGCCAAGGAGCCAATAGAGTATGTAGGTACTGAAATTGTTTTTGGATTTTTCAATGTTTTTTTTATTTTTTTGGTATTTTTGAATGTTTGAAGAGACTAATAAAGGAATTCCTCATTATCAAAAGTTGTAATAAAACCTAGAAATTATTTCAAGCTTTATTTATATCACTACACTACCACAAATTTAATGTCTATGCTTAATGGTTTAGCTAAATATAATGGTGTAGTAAAATAGTTATTTCCAAAATGTTATATGAAAATATTTGTATCCATATCAATAAAATTAACACACATGTTTCTAGTATCTAGCTTAGTATTCCAATCAGCTAGCCAATTTTATCCATACTTTAGTTTTGAATGTGGTTCTTGGTCTAATATCCATATGGTGTAAGATTCCACCATTGAGGTATAGGATATAGGTAGCCTAATGTATCCTCAAGATCCTAACATTAATGGAAATTATATTATTTCATCTTTAGTATGTCATAATTTTGGAATAAATGTGTTACTACAACTTATATCCCACTTTTTAATATCAAACTAGAGATGGTGGCAATATACCCCATAAATGTTTACAGTAATAGTTAAATATTCAACTTTGGTCATTTTGAGAGATAGTTATTTTCCAAAAGATAGGAAGTATTTTACCTTTTTATCATGTCAGGCACAATGTGTATGCATCCTTTGTTATTATATTTTGAATTTAGTTCTTCAATGTTTCACATTGATTGGTATAATGGCCACTAATCTAGTGATATTTATACCATGGTAACATGTATTCTGTGGGTAGAAGTCAGTCACATGATTTGTATCTAGTAGAAGGTAAAGAAATCATTATATGTTCAAGTAACATATATAACATGTAATCTAGAGTATCTTATTGTGAGTGTTTATATTATGAATTCAAATTTGACCCTTGTAAGGTTGACTCAATGTTTTAAGCCATGAGGGATGTATTTAGTGTATGTATATCTCTTTTGTTAATGGATCTTGATCTTTATGCATATCTATATGTAACTCAAAGTTTAGTGCCTTATTTTCATCTTGAGACAAAGGAGACATTGTATTTGACTAACCTATTTTATACATATTTATATGATTAATAGGGAAGGTTTTTTCAAGTGGTACCACTATAGGGATTCCTTTAGGTTTATATTGTATCATTTTGTAAAATTTGAAAGTTTCATCATCAATATGTATGGATAATAAGGTCTCATCATGTATGGATTTCACTCATTGATGAAGTGTAGATGGGATATATCCCATTAAATGTATCCAAGGTCTAACCAAAATTAAATTATAATGTAATGATTAATACAAGACCTAAAAATTAGTTGAAATCATTTTTGGTCCTAAGGTCACATCCAATGTGATTTCACTAACTAGAGGGCTATGTGAACTATAAAACCATTTTATATGCATAACTGTGTTTTGAATAAGATTTGTGTTAATACCCATGGTGGTTAGGATTTTTATGTTACAAATGTTTAAGCTATGTTTTGAATAGTATTTTTATTAATACCCATGGTGGTTGGGAATTGTATGCTATAAATGTTTAGGCTTGATCTATTATCAATAAGCACCCTTTTGATACCTTTATTTTACATGGTCATTTATATGATCAAAGACAAATTTTGGTTAATAATAGATTTGGATGGTAAATATATTCGATCAAAAGTTATTATATTATTATTCTTGAGATCGTGCATAATATCAACAAAATATGTAGGCTCAATATCACTTGGAACTTATGTCTCAAACAATGCCGCATATAGGATATCCTTATAAACATTAGACTAATTTAGGAGTTCAAGGATTAATTTTTTTCATTTATATTTATTAATTGTTCAATAATGTTGTATCCATCATATTTTATTAAAATCTTACATTTAGGAGGAACCTATTAGATACTAATAGGTGGGGGAATAGATTGAGAAATCCTACTTTTTCGACTAGTAACAACATTGACTGTGGAATCTAATATTATCCATTGGTGTAAATGGGTGAAAAATGGTAGTTATTTGAATAATTATTAGGTATAAAAAATGGTTGAAATCATGAATGTTTTCATCTATACTTGATCTATAAAATTACAAAAGAAATTTTGAATAGAGATCAAGTGTTGTTTCCCCTTTAAAACCCTCTCATTATTGGCATATATTTGATTAATACATTTAACAAGGAAAGTAATGTATAAAACCATGTAAAATATAAGGTATTAGACCATGAAATAATATATAGAGATATCCATAGTAAACATTATTGTAAAATTATAGAAATCAAGGATCAAAATTGGAAAATAGAAAACCCTAATTTTTCTAAGGTTTGATGTTCAAAGACCAATTACACCAAAAGTACTCTAAAATGTGGTTATATTTGGGTTATATATACATTAAAGGGTATATATAAATTAATAATTAAAATAATGATAACTAGATCTATACCAAGTCAATTGGGTGTTAAACTTAGATACAACATATGTTCAATTTATAAAACTGAGAATAAGATAAGTATAGAAAGTAAAACTATGCTTTGTATAAAAAAAAGGAATTAATGTATTTAGTTAGTTATAATGATAATATAGTGATAGATATGGAACAAAAATAAAAAATTTCGTATATGAGTCGAGAAAAATTTTGTAATTTTGGATTAAGTGTCTCTAGAGCTATGGACACTAACATCAACTTGAGATAGTTGTGTCAATGCTAATTTTTGGGTTAGATGAAAATGTATTATATGGAATACCTATTGAAAAGGATGTGACCACTTAAAATATTTTAGGTTTGAATTATTCTTTTCTCTAGTACATTAAAATCTAGGTCATAGATTTTTACTTTTGATCAAATGTCAAAAACCTAGTTCTTCATCTTCTTGGTGACCATGGGGAAAAACTAGTTATTGGAAACATGGTGTAGAGTTTCCCTAAAGACCCCACTATCAGAGGAAACTTTTTACATAGATAATACTATGAATAATACCTCAAAATAATGTAGTTGTCCCTTATGTGTTGGCTTATGTGTGAATCATGTAATACGTGATAAATAAGTACAATAGTAACCTAGTTTGTAAGTTAAAAAATTAGGCTCTTGGGATACTCCCTTAGTAATTTAGAAATATAAATGTGTTTTTCTTATTACTAATATATAAATAGGATAAAATATGGAAGATTTGATTAATTAAATACTTGATAGAATGTTATAATAATTTGCCTTGGTCTCTTTTGGTCTTATTCTAAGTTAGGAATGGATGAGGGTTAATCTTGTATTTATATAAATCCATTTGGATAACTAACTCAAATTAAAGCACTTATACTAACCATTAGGATATGTTTCATTTTCAAATTTGATGAAATTAGTGCACTATACACTTATGTCAGACTAGGGCACTAGCATCGATGTTAGTGTCTATCTCAAATGCTAGTGTCTAGGGAGAAATAAAGTAGGTACAAGATTAGAACTTGTAGAGATGGAAGATAAGTAAATTTTAAGAATTTTGGGAAAGATAGGAGACCTGGGTCATCAACATAAGACTAGTTAGCCTAAGAGATAGGCCAAGGGTCACAACATAAAGCATATTCAAGACTTGTGAAAGTAGGGAAAAGGTCTAAAATTGAGAGTAAAAACCAAGGTTTGAGTTTTATAAGAGTCCAAGATAAAGGTGATATATAATCCATAAATATAGTCTACATGTTTCAAGATCTCACATATGCTATAAAAAACATCAAAAATACAAAAATATTTTTAACATTTACATATTCTATTAGATCTTTGAATTATATGTTGTTGGTTACATGTTTTTAGATGCCCTATATATATTTATTATATACACATGTGTTTCACACATCTTTTGCGTGTGATTCAGGTATACATAGATACATGGTCCATATAGTTTTGGGTGTTATTATTTCCCTCTACTCACATCACTAGGATGTTGGGGGCATCCACCTCTATGATAAAGATACATCTAGGTTATGTCATTATATGCTAATTTTGCATTATCATGTTTTATTTCATACCCCACACACACACACACACACCACCAAAAAAAACACAGACACACACACACACACACACACACACACACACACACACACACACACACACACACACACACACACACACACACACACACACACACACACATTTATCCATGTTTATATCTTTCTAGTGTACTTGATATGCTTTGTACTTGACATATTTTTATAAGACATATATCCAAGGACTAATATGCTATGTTTATGTTGTTCATTTATGATTTCATGTATGCACTTATTTGAATGCCTTACTTTTATATTATTTTAATTTTTGGATAATTTAAACATGCTTCATTATTTGCATCCCTCATGCCATTGTTTACCTCTTTGACATTTAAATATGTCATTAATTGTTGTATGTTGACATTTTAATATGTCATTTCTTACTCTTTCAACATTAGACTAAGTCACGATCCTTTGATTATGCAACATTTGAAAAATCTTTTTATTTATGGTCTCCTTGGACCATTATCTTTTTAATTACTTTTGATTGATCTTGTGTGTGTGATTGATTTCTTGTTGAACTTTTATTATTACTATTTAGACATTACCATGATTCACATCATGTATATTAGGACTTGATGTGATCAAATTATTTGTAATTCAATGATATATCTACCTAGACATGCTACTTATATATGATACATGATAATTTCATAGTTTACATTGTTATATTATCCTTTTGAGGTAAGGTAACTACTAGTTACTACCTCTCATCTCAAATTAGGGGGCATATCGATGGGGGCATGCCATGGAGGAATGAATTCAACATTTTACATAATTTAAGATTTAGTGGGGGGGGCATGTTTTTTAAACATGTTATATACACTTATTCAGTATGAAACGTACCTAGATTATAGTGGGGGAATACTTTAGAAACATGTCTTCCACATTGGCACTTACACTAGTTATTAGATTTAGATTGCAGTTGGGGCATGTTATAGAAACATGTACTCCACATTAGAACTTATATCAATTTTAATATTTATACATATATAGTGGATGCATGGTTTGAAAACATTTTATCCACACATATATATTTTCAAATTCACCAAATTGTATAGTTATATGATTCAGATACATAGTTGTGGTAGAATTATATATATTGGTACTATTGTTATACATAGTTTTATCATGATAAATATATATGGTGCATATGATATGAAATTTGTGATTAATATTGTAAAATCAAATTCATTTCAGAATCCAAAGACTTTCATGGACTATCACCACCCACTAGGTTGGGCTTTTACAAACCATGTTGAGCCAATCTACTGTAGTAGTGAGTTCACTTCTTAGTATGGTTGATATGATTAAATCAATCAATGTTTAAACATTTATAGGTTGGAATTGATTGAATCATATAAGCTCACTAATTTTATAGTGTGATTTGACTTGGTTCACTCACACTCACTAGGTTATAAATATTATTGGGATGCACGGTTGAAATAATCTCAACTACTAGGTGGCAAATCACCTTTTCTCCAAGGTTGGGGTAATGTGGGCTCCCTATAATTTCTCTCTCTATCTTATAGTACTCACTCTAATTAAACTATGTGTATTTTTATTTATGAGTGTTACTTATCATGTTGATCCTTCAGATGCATATGAATTCAAACATTTTTTCCTCCATTAATTTGAAAGCTTTATTTGTTAAAATATAATTAGAACTATCTTTTTTTAAAATATAAATCCTAATCCAAGAAATATTTAAATTACCATAAATCATGAGGAATTTTATAATGCATTTTATTGGAAACTTTTGCCTATCCTCTATAGGAAGGCTAGATGAGTTATTTATTGGGCCCTAGGCTAGAGTAGGTGAATATGTTATTGGAGTGTAAATTTAGACAATGTAAGAGAAGTTATTGTTGAGTGTAAAGGACATTCAAAATTTGTACTACATGGGTGAATTGGACAAGTATTAATGCATGGGCTTGTAATAAATCATGTGATTTTTTAAAAAAAAGTACCCTCCCACTTATTAGGTTGGGTGAAAAATCCTTGCGATATAAAATTTAGACTTTCTTTTATTTCCCACACTTAGTCTTATTTTGGTGGTTCATTCTTTTGGGGGAAAGGAGTTAGAAGGAGGAGAAGATATTCATGGATATTTTTGGAGTCATGCAATCTTGGGATCTTGGTGAAATATTGTTGAATAGAGGAAAAGAGGTAAGTATTCCTTGTTACATTTTTTATTTGTCTCTTGTGTGTGAAAAGAAAAAAAAGTTTGTATTAAAAACTCTCTCTACCCCCCATATCTGTTGATAATAGTTAAGAAATTAGATTAAGTGATTTATTTGTATTTTTATTAAACTTTATCTATCTCTCACAACCCTTGCATTAGAAATTGTAATGGTTGTCCTTGTAAAATAAACTCAGTCCTTGTTTTATTTTGTTTTTAAAATCTAAAAGTTTAATTTGAGCCTCCATTGTGTTTGGTCTTTGAAATCATTGTTTGAGTAGATGGTGTTTTTGAATTTAAAAAAATGAATAAAATAAAATGATATTAATTATAATAAACTTAAGGAAATCAATGTTTTTCTTCCTCTTTTATATAAGTTATTTGGTTGAAACAAATAATGTCTCGCACATGTTTGAGTATTGCAAGGGAACTTGAGTGTTTGCATACAAGGGTATAACATATTAAATAATTAACATGCACACATATGTGTATATGTATGTATGTGTGTGTATGTACAAACACACATACACACACAAACACAAACACATGTATGTATAATTTCTCCCTCCCTCCCTTTCTATGTCCTTGGATCATAAAAATTAAATTTTATGGAGTGAAATTTTATCTTAAATTTATATATTCCTTAATTTATTTTTTGAATATTATTATTTTTAAAAATTTATATATATTGATCACGTTTATTTTATTATAATATAAAAATAATTATGTGTGTGTGTGTGTGTAAAATAAATTAAGGGTTAAATCATAATTTTTAACATAAATAAATGAAATCAAATTAATTGTCGAATTATATATATACATACATATACATAAAGAAACACACACATGTATATACATGTGTGTATATATATAGACACACACACACACACACACACACACACACACACACACACACACACACACACACACACACACACACACACACACACACACACACACACACACACACACACACACACACACACACACACACACACACACACACACACACACACACACACACACACACACACACACACACACACACACACACACACACACACACACACACACACTCAATCACTCACTCACACATGCACACACACATATGTCTATACACCCACACACATATGTATGTATGTATGTATGTATGTATGTATACACACATATAATCATGTCTTATTTTATAAAATATTTTTAGTGGTTCAAAATCTTTAAATATTTTATAAAATAATAATAATAATAATAATAATAATAATAATAATAATAATAATAATAATAATAATAAATAAAATAAATAAATAATGGGGAGGGAATGACTATGCCGATCCAACCTTCCCTCCATTTTTGATTTGGAAGGTTGCACATTGGTCAACAGACCATGGATGTAGTTGAGACTTGTGTATCCTAGTTGTGCTTATCAGCCAAAGATTTCTAAAAAAATGAAAATAAAAAATATATAATACTTTTCTTTTGTATATGCACATTTTTATTTCTATATATTATTTTATATACACTTGTGATAAAAAATAACTAGATTCTAAATAAATTCCCTATATTTATTAATGCCAAATATTTAGGTATATACATTGAATATATACTCTTATGTAGTATTTGGCTTTCACATTGAGCTACAATTCCAAAAAATCACACATGCATGTGTGTGTGTGTGTGTGTGTGTGTGTGTGTGTACACACACATATTATCAAGTCTTAATTTATAAAATATTTTTAATTATTAGAATTCTATAAATATTTTATAAAATAAAATAAATAATAATAAGTAAATAAATAATGGGGGAGGGAACGACTATGCCAATCCAACCCTCCCTCTATTTTTGATTTGGAAGGTTGCCCATTAGTTGACAACCCATGGTTGTGGTTGAGACCTACTTAGCCTAGTTGGGCTTATTAGCCTAAGATTTCGAAAAAATAAAAAATAAAATAAAATATATATTTATATAATCTTCTTTCGTAAATGAACATTTTTATTTCTATATATTGTTTTATATACACTTGTGATAAAAAAAGATAAAAAATAACTAGATTCTAAAGAAATTCCCTATATTTATTAATGCTAAATGTTTAGGTATATACATTAAGTATATACTCTTCTCTAATATTTGGCTTTCACATTGAGCTACAATTCCAAAAACTTACACATACATGTGTATGTGTGTGTGTGTCAATACACACACACACACACACACATATATATATGTATAGATATATATATATGTATATATGTATATGTATATATGTATAGATATATGTATATGTATATGTATATATATATATATATGTATGTATGTATGTATGTATGTATGTATATATATATATATATATATATATATATATATATATATGTATATGTGTGTGTGTGTGTGTGTGTGTGTGTGTGTGTGTGTGTGTGTGTGTGTGTATGTGTGTGTGTGTGTGTGTGTGTGTGTGTGTGTGTGTGTGTGTGTGTATGTATGTATGTATGTATACACACACATATAATCATGCCTTAATTTGTAAAATATTTATAATGGTTAGAATTCTATAAATATTTTATAAAATAAAATAAATAAGAATAAATAAAAAGAATATAAATAATGGGGGAGGTAATGACTATGCCGATCCAACCCTCAATCCTTTTTTGATTTGGAAGGTTGAACATTGGTCAACAACCCATGGTTGTGGTTGATACTTATGTATCCTAGTTGGGCTTATCAACCAAAGATTTCAAAAAAAAATTTAAAAAGAATTAAAAATATATTTATACACTCTTCTTTTGTAAATATACATTTTTATTTCTATATATTGTTTTATATACACTTGTGATAAAAAAAAGGTAAAAAAGAATTGGATTCTAAAGAAATTCCCTATATTTATTAATGCCAAATGTTTAGGTATATACATTAAGTATATAGTCTTCTATAATATTTGGCTTTCACATTGAGATACAATTCCAAAAACTACAATCCTAAAATTTTCAAATGAAAACAAGAGAAATGAAAATAAAAAATTGGGAATTACTTTTTACCTTGTCTATAAACAAGTTAGGAAAACCTTTTTGAAATGCTAAATCTAAAGGTCCATATCCATGCAATCTAAGGATGGGGATTTGACCCACCACCACTTTATTCAAGTGGGACATTTTTTATACTTTTGATAATTCTATTAAATAAATTAACATCTACCTTTCACACTTTGTGATTAAACTCTTTAAAAGTAGCCTTAAAACTAACTGATAATTAATTAACCATTTTATTAAGTTTGGATCTACAAACTTTCTAAAGTTTTAAATAATAAAACAATCAATTCCATTAAATACATTCTAAAGGTGAATCAATAAAATTATCTTAAAATTTTTCCAACTTAGTGAAACCCTTAAAATATGGAAGTTACAATAAAATTATAATAGCTTTAAATTATCATTGAAATAATAAAATAATTTTTACTATTATATTTGTTATTTTTAAGGGTGTTTTCATAAGCCATTTATTCGGAATTTGAGGAAAATTTTCTAAACATTTAAAGTCATTATGTAAGGGTAGATTAACTTTCTTGCAATAAAAATATTTGGTTACCTTAGAATTAATATTTATAGCTAAGATAATTATTTTCCATAAAAATAAAAATTTATCCTCATCTAGTATATTTAAACCAGAGCTAATATTATACCTGATTATTAGTGTGAAAATTGTGGGTTTTGTCTCATTTGGAAGGGTACTATGTTGTGATAGTTGTTTTAGTGCCTTTTGGAATTTAAAATTTGAGTCATGACTAATCCAAATTATTTTTTACCCTTTTATAATTATTTCCTTAGTTCAAATTTTGAGCCATAATTACAAACATTTGTGTCTAGCCTTAGTTACCAATGGGTGGACCTAGGATATGGCCCACTTGAAGTAGTTTTGATTTTAAACTTGGAAAAAGTATTGTTATTCACATTGGATCTTAGATTTATGTATGCACATTGTTATTCAAGTATTGGTTGTAGTATTTCCCATAAAGGGTAACAATGTTATGCTTAGTCATGTAGTTGATTGGTGAAGGTTGATTGTCTTCACATTTAAACAAAAAAAAATTGGAATGGGTGAAATATAGCTAGCCCTAATTCTATAAATGATGATATGACTTCATATTTGTAGGTAGATTAGGGAGTGGGCATGAGCTTAGAATACCAACTCCTAGGACACCCTTTTGTGTGAGCATTATCAAATTAATTTAGGACGTTCTTGGAGAACATGATTAGAGTGCTAACCTTTAGGATGATCTCTTAATGCGTGTAATTGAAAACATACCTTTTTGTGTTCCTAGAACATGTGCTTAAACATAAAACATTTAAGTGCTTTATTTAGCATATTTTTTTTAGAATTTGTTTTTACACATGTTTTTTGTCAGTTCCATATGTGTTGTTTACTTAGTTTTTAGTTTTTTTTTGGATAGTGACCCTTACTTATTATTAGTATATGAGATTTTTTTATCCCATCTTAACTTTAGACATCTTTAAAGACTCATTTAGGAGATAAAGTTATTCGATTAGTGTAAGTTAAAGAGTGTTGAGACTTTGACCTCATTGAGATAAGAAAATATAGATTACTTGTCATGATTGACTCTTATTGTGACACCATGTGGGAGTGCAAGGATAAGAACACACACTTGATGATGTTTTAGGTTATATTTGATGACCTTTATATGTGTCCTTAATTTGAGTAGATGACAAGAGATTATTATCTCACTTGAGTGACATATTAGATCCCTTGTTGGAAAGAATGTAAATTTGGTCTTGGTGATGATGTCTTGAGGAGGAGGCCATCATAAGTGAAAGGAGAACTACATCAAACCCTGATTCAATGGAATAGATATGTAGGCAACCCAAGAATTGATGGAGGTATTGGTTCTATGTTTTTAGGTTAGGTTATAGTTTTTATCATCATCCTTCATGTTGGTATTGCATGTTATTAAATAGGTTATATTAATATGCTATAATAGTTAAGAAAAATTTAATTTTATCATCATGTAGTTATTTTCAACATTTTTCACTTTAAATTTGGTTTTTTACCTTGTCTTTAATGCCTTGAGAGTAGAGTTTTATAGTGTTAGATTACCTTTTTTGTGAGAGTTAAATTGGTAAATTTGTGGTTAAAGTGGTTGTTATTCTAGATCACTTTGTTTCCATTGAGTGTGTTGATTGGGTTTATGTGTGAATAATTTTGTGATCATTTAAAACAATAAAATTTAATTCAATGCTTCTTAATAAGGTGACCTATCCATCTTAATTAATTAGAATATTACTAATTGATTTTTAAAATCACATTGATCTTAACCTCTTATGCTTGTATTTTATTCCTAGATAGGCCTCATGATAGAAAGAAAATGTATTTAAAAAAAGTATATGAAAATTATGTGTTACACTTTAATTTTGCATTGTCTGAATCAAAATGATTAAACATTATTCAATCATATTAAATAAATAAACATCATTTAAATAAGATAAAACCAAATTACATGGGTTTAGGGACAACTTTTTTGGCATGATATTTTGATATCAAATCATGGGTTTAGCATTGGAAACTTTAGGATATCATTTGGATGGTTTAGTGATATTTTAAAACAAACAAAAAATAGATCATGTACTTTTAGTTTGGTTAGAATAATTGATGATACTTATATCTACATACATATTAAAACAATTATGATTACTAAGTGATCTAACACATAGACATGAAATTTCCATGAGATACTATTGTATCACTGGGTGATAAGTATAAAATATCTACTTACTATTCTTTAATAATAGTATCAGTGATAGATGGTTATCAACAATGTCATCAAGATGACATATGTACATTAGTTAGACTAATAAGGATAACTAGATCCTTATGTCTCATTGATCAAATTATGCTATTGTATTGTTTTTTGATTGTGAACTAATGTAAAAAAGGTATCTCAAACTGAACATGTGTATCTTTAACTTTTGTAATTGTTTATATACATGTGTAATTATAACATATTGTGTAAACCCATACATTATTGTATATGTAACAAACCTCATAAATAATGGATTTTGTCCATGTAAACAACATTTCTATGTGATTATAAAGTATGTATATTATGGTACCAGTATGATATTGTGTTTTTAATCCCAATTTTTATCTTATGAAGGTGACTATGTTCATGAAGTACCTTGTGTGAAACTCACATTGTGTAAATGTGGTGTAAAGTAAATTCTATTCATGTTAACATATAATGTCTAAGTAAAATTATTATTGTGTTTTAATGTGTTGTGTTTTTTATCCTTACATAATTTCTCCCTTATTGAGTACTGATGCAAGTATGGGGTTCAAGGGTAGAGATTAACTATGTTTATATTGGTTTAAGCTAGGTATAGTTAAGAAAGGGAGTTTATTGTAAGATGAAAATATAATTTTTACCTTTTCACAAGGTAGCCACATGAATATTTTGGGTGTGTGCACCATGAGTTCCTTAGACACCATGGGTTATTCACACAT
>JARHVA010011676.1:5000-35518 GCA_037957365.1 Torreya grandis | reverse complement strand
TTACCAATAAAACATGGCCCATTTGCCAAAACAAAATATATATCTTTCAAGGACTAAAACAAAAGCATAAATAAACCATTTACCAACATTGAGAGAGCAGGAAATTTTAATGTGGTTCAGGTTCCTTTGTGACCATTCTAAAATAAATTTTATTTGAGTCGTTAACAATGATCATTTACCTTTTTTTTCTTATTTAGTATTGATCCTTCCATTAACAAATTATTCCAAATTATATTATACCCCCTTGATGCGATTTCATAATATATGGCTTTATTTTAAATTATTCCCCCTTTTTTTTATAATTTTTCATATATAATTATAATTTAACGTTTTGTTTCTTGAAAAAGGATCAAATCATGCGACTTTGATTGACTTTTTTAATTTTAGGAAACATATATCTAGTACTTATGAGGGTTTTTTTTACTCCCTCTTAAAATAGTTTTTCTCCAAATTTTCAACCTATAATCTCAATTCTGATTTTACATCTTTATTAATATCAATGATTTTATAAAATTTAACTTTCTCTCATAATTTTTTGGATAACCTTTACATCTAGTTTTATTTGAATTAGGAGTATATATTATATTTTTATTAAAGTTTTGATGAATGAATATACACAATCTCTTTTATTTGATTAAGTTTTTTTTTAACATCCCCACATAAGTCTTACAACACCATATCATCTAGAAGGGAGGATCTAAACATAGAAAAATCATAGCTGTTATTCTTCCTCTAAAAAGAGGGAATGAGGAAGCACATTGATACACACTTATTTCAAATGCCCCCATATATCTACCAATATTGTATTAGTTACAAATTGGGTTTCTAGGACCACTTTGGTGCTAAAAAAGTAAATACAATCTATAAAGGCTCCTTATATAAAATGAAAAATAGTAGTTTGATCCACTTTTTGGGTCATAAAGGTTCAAACCATAAGGTATTATTTGATCCAAAGCTCTATTAAAAAAAGAGTAATGTTATTTTTTTCATGTCTTTGATTCTCCATACCTTTTTCACCTACTTTTTACTCCCATAGAAGAGAGTTAAAACCAATCCTTAAGGTTGGATTAATTTGGAGGTAGGGATAGTCTTGAGCATCCATGGAATAGAATTATCTTTTTCAATTTTGGAGTTTTAATTACTATTTTAAAAATGTGGGGTTTAAGTGCACCAAGGATAAAGGAGGATAATCATCATGAGATTATCTCACTCAATATTTTTTAAAATTTCATGCATGTAACTCAAATAATACACATTTATCTCTATAATACATGGAATAAAATAATATACAAAAACACATGCATATGAACATAATCCACTAGAAATTTAAATGTTTTGATTGGACACCATGTCATTGTGATAGACTTATGAATATTGAATTAATCATATCTCATCTCTAAAGGTCAGAACTAGAATTAAATGTAATAAAATATGTTAGATGAGATATTGGTAGCCAAAATGCATTTAGATCTGCAATTGATGACTTGTCCTTGAAAAGTCAGTAGAAAATTAATCTTGTAGCAGAAATTATTGGTGGAAATATTTTTTTTGAGTTAATTATATAGGTGTATAAATAGGAAACCAAATGGATCATTGTGTTTAATCCTAAAATGTATATTATGGTGGATCTAGGTTTAAATGGGTAAATATATGCTAAGGCACAAGGATGGCAGACTATATTTAAAGTAGGCCAATTGTTTAGAAAACTCAGATAGAACATATACTAAACTTATTACATTGAGATTCTAAAGATAGAAAGTAAAACAATGATAGCTATCTAAATAACATTAAAAAGAGGTAATTAATTGGTTACTATGCTAACATATATGTAGATCTAGAACAAGAATAAAGTAGAATGGATATATATTTTGGATCAGTTGCATGATTATAGAAATCATACCTTTATAGTTTCAGACACTTATATCAACCTAAGATTGTTGCATCAATGCTTTTATCTAACTCAGATGTTAGTGTCAAGTATGAAATAATGAATATAACTAGATGTAACCACTTAGATACTTTTGTGTGCTATGTCACCTTTGCTTTGGTGCATTTAGGTATGGGTCATGAATTATCACTCCTTTTCAAATAGAAAAACCTTAGTTCTTAATCCTCATAGTAGTTATGGAAAAAATGGGTTAGCGGGCACACAGTATCAACCTATCCCAAATACCCCTCTTTTAATGAGCACTACCTACATAGCCAATAATTTGAAGAGGGACCAATATTTATGTATTTATACCCTATGTGTTGCCTTGTGAGTTAATCATGAAATGTGTGATAATTAAGTACAACTGTGACATAACTTGTAACTTAGAAAAAAAACTCTTGGGCTAATCCTTTATTACTTCATACCTATAGATGTGTTGTCCCTATGATTGGTATGGAAATAGGATAAATTAGGAAAGATTTTACTCACTTGAGTTCTTGATAGAAAACTTTTGGTAAGTTTTCTTGTGATTTTCTATGTTTGAGCTATGTCTTTTCTAGGTGAGGAATGATTGAGGGTTTAACTTCTATTTATATCAATCCCTTTGGATAATATATTGCATTAAAAAACATAAGCCAAACATAGAAATACATTTCATTTGAAAATTTGATGACATTAGGGAAATAGACACTTGTATTGGAATATGACACTTGCATCGACATAGGCATTTAAGTGGAACACAAGTGTCCAGTTAATTAGATAATAAGTGAAAGCCTAGAACTTGCAGAAATGGAAGATTAGTATGTTTATATAATTTTGGGCAAGATATAAGGCCTAAGTCATCAAAATAACATTGGTTAGACTACGAGATAATTAATTTGTCACATAGAGATAATATATGTGAGAATTTTGGTAGTAAGAAAGTTTTATAAGTTGAAGGTACATCTATGATATATATTTTCAAAGTGTACAAGACTGAGGTGGTACATAATTCATAAATAGTGTCTACATTCACCCCCTTTAATTTAGTAATGAAATTGTTAGTTTAATATAAAAGGAATGCATACTTCAGTATGTATAAGACACCTTGCCTTTACTTGAGTCCAATATGAGAGCCCTACTAGTGACTAACCTATCACCAAGATCATGTTATAGTACATATTCAATGAATATAATCTAAAATTGAAAGCATTAAAATGATTGAAATTGTCAGAAAGTAAGGTTTAATATATGTTTATATAAATACAATTGTCTTTCCTTCTAGAATTTTGATTTGAAATATATATCATTATGAATCAGTTAAGGAAAAATATAAATCTAGGAAGTGAATATATATAAAGAGATAGAGAGAGACATTAGAGACCACATACCTCAACCTTGGAGGAAAAGATGTATTTGATATTATCTCAATCGTTCAACCCAATCATAATTATAGCTTAATGAGTGTGAGTGAACCAAGTCATATCACACTATAAATATGGTAAGGCTTGATGATTTAATAAAATTAAACCTATAAACTTGGAAAGATTGAGTGATTTAATCACTTCACCCATACTAAAAAGTGAACCAAATTATGTATTAGATTGGATGAACATAGTCCATAAAATTTTTGTGGGTGATGATAGTCCTTGAAAGTGTTAAAATATAAAATTGATTTGTGTTTACAATATTAGGTGCACATTGCTTAACATATACGGTTTAAATATGTCTCACATTGAAACTATGTATAATAATTTTACTAATGGATAAAATTATACAACGAATGTGCATTTGAATCATATAATTTTGAATTTTAGCCAATTTGAAACTATGTAAGTGTGGATAACATGTTTCCAAAATTTGCCCTCATTATATATGGATAAATATGAAAACTGATATAAGTGTCAATGTAGAGGACATGGTTACAAAACATTCCCCCACTATAATTTGAATATGTTGCACACAAAATTAGTGTGGAGGACATGTTTCAAAAACATGCCCTCAATGTATTTGAAAATGTGACAAATGTGCATAACATGTTTACATAACATGCCCCTACTATAATCAAAATCCATGAAGCAACATGGAAGTCATGCCTCAATGACATTCCCTCACTAATATGTCTCCCCTCATTTTGAGGTGACGGAAGTAGAAACTAGTAGTTACCTTATCTTAAAGAGATAAGATAACCATGTAAAGTATGAATTTACCATGTAGCATATAAATGGAACACACACACACACACACACACACACACACACACACACACACACACACACACACACACACACACACACACACACACACACACACACACACACACACACATCACTAAAGCACAAATAATGTGAACACATAAAGTTCTAAGATGCATAATGTAAATCATGGCAACATTTAGATAGTAACAATACAATCTTAATAAGCAATCGAACACACATACAAGAGCACTTAAAATTAATTCAAAAGATAATGGTCTAAGAAGACATCAAACAAGGGGCATGTTCAAATGCCACATACTTTAAGGGATATGACTTAGTCAAATATACACAATGTAAATAATGACATATTCAAATGTCAAAGAGGACAAAGGAATATAAACTAAAAAAAATTGATCATTTTCAAATTCTCAAACAAGAAAGTCAATAGTAAGTAAAGACAAAAAGGAAGTGCATAAATTAAAAGTAAAAATAACCAGCATAAACATAGCATACTGGTCCCTAGATATATGTCTTAACAAAAACTATTAGGTACAGATCATATCAAGTACACTATGAAATATATAACCTAAATGTGTTGTGATCAAAGAAGTGGATACCTCTAATGTTGACATGATATGAGTAGAGGGAAGGCCCAACATTTGAAAGTGCAAATATTATGTATTTTGTATCCCTTAATCATAGTTATATGATTTTTGATATAACCTAAAGTAAATTAAAGTGACCATGTAATGATATAACCTAGATGTATTGTGATCAAAGAAGTGGATACCTCTAATGTTGACATGATATGAGTAGAGGGAAGGCCCAAAATTTGAAAGTGCATATATAATGTATTTTTTATCCCTTAATCATAGTTATATGATTTTGATATTGAAAATAGGGAAGATGGTTGCGAGCAAGGAGCGTAGCAGGGGTGGTCGAGCTGAAGCCCCCAGGGAGGAACGGCCTCTACCTGGGGGGATAGTGCAGGGAGGTGAGGTGACATATGTGGGAGAGGGGATGAAGATTAAGTGAGTTAATGGTTGTTTTTAGCACTGTCAAGAGCGTCCAATTCTGGTTATTATGCTAGAGGTAGTGAAGGAGGAGGTGGAATACCTCACTTCTCATGCTCTGATCTATAAATTCTTGGGTATCTGTATATCACTTTCAGCCCTGGAGGCATGGATTCATCACTTATGGCAGATAGAGGGTGAATTCAACATTATGCTCGTAGGGAATAACTACTTTATGGTGAAATTTTCCTCAGTGTCTGACCAAAATAAGATTTTCAAAGGAGGTCCATACTTCTACAAGCGCAGTGGTCTTTTTCTTAAACCTTGGCATGCAGGGTTTAACTTGGCTAAAGATCTTCCATCTTGCATTCTAGTCTGGGTCCGTTTGCCGAGACTTCCCCTAGAATTATAGAATGAAGATGTTCTACACTAGATAACTGCTATGCTTGGCTCGCCAATGGATATAGCAAACCAAACACTAGAGAAGAAGGTAATTTCCTATGCCCGCATTTGTGTGGATATCAATTTGAATAATCCCCTGCCAGATTCTTTGGAAATTTGTATGGGGCCCTCCTCCTGGATTTAGTAGATAGATTACGAGGATATTCCATTTTGATGTTGCATATGCCATGCTTATGGAACCTACATAGGCAATTCCCTCAGGATTCTAGTGGTGGTGCTTCACCAGAGGAACCTTTTGGGCCTCGGGTGAACAATGATAGCAAAACACCAGGCCAGATGGGTTACAACAGGATGAATCAAACCCATCCTAGCAATGACACAAAAGGGAAAAATCACCTTCTCTCCATAGGTACAAAACACAGATCAGTAAGCCTCAGGAGTCCTTAACAAGGATGGTTTCATTCCTATTCGACACCCGGCGAAGGGCCATGGGCTAAAATGGGCAAATTTTGATAGGCAGGTTGAGACGAGCTTCAACCACTTCAAAGTCCTAGATGACATGGCAATTGAGGATGGCATTCTAGAAATGCTTCAGGGGGAGGAGGCTGAGGGTAAAATGCATCTCTCTTGCCATGATGACTCATAAGACATGGAGCATCAGATGATTCAAGAGTCTGCCCAAGGAATGCAGGATGTTACACCAACAGGCCCGCCAGCCTTGGGTGACAAGGAAGTCCATTGGGCAAATTTGATTAAGGATACAGAAACCTCCAAGAAAGAAAAAGGATCCTCTTTAGCCCTTGGCCTCATGCAAAAACCCTTCAAGAAAGCTTCAGCCTCCATTCCATCATGAGTTGGTTGAAGAAAGGATCACGACAGAATCAAGCTCACAGGTGATTTATTGGTGGAGTCAAGGTTGTGAAGACCCTAGATGAACATTTCCCCTAATCCACTCAATGATTGTTCTATCATGGAATGTAAGGGGATTGAGTAGCTTCCCTAGACAAAATGTTATGCACAAATTAGTGTTGGACCATTCTCCAGATATCCTCTGTATCTAGGAGACTAAAGTTTCAATTGATTCTTGGTTTTCTTGTAAGCCAAGTATTTGGTTCTTCAGTCACAACTAGTGTGTGGGTGCCTTTGGGGAGTTTTGGTGGTCTGGCCATATGCTGGAATCCAAAGAAAATAACATCTCACCACTAGCTATTAGGTACTTCAGCCCTTTCAATGATGACTTCCTCTATGGAATCTGGGGAGATCATTCTGGTAACCAATGTTTATGCCCTTGTGGACCTATCTGGGTAGTAGAAGCTATGGAATCACATTTGGTTTGTCAAGAGCTGTTACCCCTTTTTGCCATGGATTATAACAGGGGACTTTAATGCAGTTCTTAGCTTGGAAGAGAAGAGAGGAGGGCTACCCAGATTTTGACCTTCTTCAAAGATCCTTCAGCAAAATATTGACCACCTCTGCCTGTCAGATGTCAAACCTCTTAATGGGACTTTCACTTGGAGCAATAGGAGAATTGGTGAGGCTGGTATAGCTGAGAGGCTTGATAGGTTCCTAGTTTCTTGTTACTAGCAATCAAGCTCCACCTCCCTGGCTTTAGAAATTCTTGATTGGAGAGGATCTAACCACTGGCTGATTAAGCTTGTTACTAGTCATATCCTTAGGCCAAAGAAGTCTCCTTTTAAATTCTAGCTTATGTGGCTTCAGGAGGCATCCCTTTAAGACTTGATGGTGTAGTGGTAGAGACAGGGAGGACCCAGCTATGGCATGGAAATGTTCTCTTTCACTAAAAAGCTCTAGAATGTAAAAAGGAAGCTGTAATATTAGAATATTAACAGCTTTGGTAATCTCCATGCCATGAGGAAGAGGGCTCAAGATCATCTTGATAGGGTCACCAGGAAAATTAGGGACTTCAGCTTCTCTAAAGAGCTCCGCTCAGAGGAGTCTCAAGTGATCAATGATTTAGCCGAATGGGAACTTTGAGAAGAAATTTTATGGAAGCAGAAGGCCCAAATAGACTAGCTTCAGGAAGGAGACAGGAACACTGCGTTCTTCCACAAGTTGGTTCAAGCTAGGTGCAATAGAAATTTCATCTCCTCCCTAGTCTACTCGGATGGGACTCATCTGACTACTGCCCAAGCTATTTCTAGAGAATCCATCTACTTTTATTCAGATTTGTTCTCAACTGGCCTGCCTCCTTCTACGTGGGTAGAAAATACTGTGTTGTCATGTATACCCTTGGTGGTGACTTCAGGTATGAATGAGTCTCTTCTATGACCTATTGTTATGGCTGAGCTGAAAGGAGTGGTTTTTAGCATGAAGAGAGGCAAAGCTCCAGGGCTGAATGGCTTCCCAGTGGAATTATTCTAGGATTTTTGGGATATTATCAACCAGGCCCTCTTGGATGTGGTGCAGGGATCCTTTGCCAATAAGGATATGCTGAGAGCTCTGAATGCTACCTTTCTTATCCTAATTCTAAAGAAAGATCAGGCAAATCAGTTGGACCTTTTTAGGCCCATTACGTTGTGCAATGTGGTCTATAAAATCATCACCAAGCTCATTATGGAGAGGCTAAAAGGATGCCTCCCCATGATCATCTCAGAGGAACAAGGGGGCTTTGTTGTAGGTAAGCAGATTTTGGATGAGGTGGTTATTGCTTCAAAAACTATCCACTCTATGAGTACCTCTCAAGAAAAATCCATGTTCATCAAGCTTGACCTAGCGAAGGCCTATGATATAGCCAGCTGGAGATTCTTGCAAAAAGTTATGTTGGCCTTTGGTTTTCATCTGAATTAGATCCAGTGGATGTTGAGCTGCATTACCACACCTTCATACTCGGTCCTTATTAACGGATAGCCCATTGATCTTTTCAATGCTTCCATAAGCCTCCGCCAAGGTGATCCACTCTCTCCTTATTTATTTATCATTCTGGTTGAGGGTCTTGGTAGGATTATCAGGGCCCAAGTATCCCAGAACAAGGTGCAGGGTTTGAAATGGGGAGAGGAAATAACCACTTCTCACCTGTAGTTTGTGGATGATACTATCCTTATTGGGAGAGCGAGGATAAGGGAGGCAGAAGCTTTTCGAAGTACCCTTGATGTGTATCTGGATGCTTTTGGGAAAAATATTAATGACCAAAAATCCTCTATTTTTTCTTTAACACACCTGAGCCTATACAGTGGAGGATTTCAGCTATCTTGAGATTTCAAATTCAATCTCTCCTAGTAATCTATTTGGGGATTCCGATTGTTGTGGGAAGGCAGCCAAGATTATTCTGGTAGAATGTGCTAGATAGACTCAAGTAGAAAGTTAGTCACTGGACACATAGATGGCTCTCAATGGCTGAGAGGGTCACACTCCTACAATCGGTGATCCAGGCACTACCTATCTACCATTGCATGGTGCAAGCTACCCCTATGTACTTTCTCAAGGAATTTGATGCCCTCTCACACCAATTTCTTTGGAGTGGTAACCTACAGAGCACCGAGTGGAGCCTTATCAAATGGGATACAATTTTTTGGCCAAAAAGAGATGGTGGGCTTGGCTTGTGTTTGGCTATTCTGGCCAGCTAAGCTCTTGCTGCTAAACTATATTGGAGGTGGTGCTCTAACCAAGATCAGCTATGGGCCCATATTTTGTCATTCAAATATTTTCCTAGTGTGGAAGATGTTGATATCTCTAGGCTGCCTCTGGTATGGGGAGGCTCCATGGTGTGGCAGACTCTCAAACTAGGAGCGCAATTGGTTAAGCATAGCCTATTCTAGATATGCCATAGCAAAGCAGAGACCTTTTTTTAGGAAGGTTCCTAGGATGGATTGCCCCCACTCTTATCCTCCCATATGCACTTGCAACCTTTATGTGACACAATTCAAGATGTTAGGTGGATTTTAGTTTCTCATTATAAGGAGGGATTCAATTTAGGCACAACTACTGGGTATAGATGGAAAAATTCTTCTGACTAGCCTCCGAGGGGCTCTAGGGAGGAGCGACTAGAGCTGAATAAGATCCTTGCTTCTCGCAAGTGTAGCTCCTTACAAGGACTCGATGTTCTTTCATGGGGAGGTGATTATACAAGCCAATATTTAGTTTTAGCAGGGTATGGCACTCTGACGAAGGAAATTTTTGGTGAAGCAAACTTCTTGTGGGGGAAGAAAATTTGGAGCAGCCTAACTTGGACCAAATGTAACTTCTTTATGTGGATGTTAGTGTATAATAGGTGCCTTACTTGGAACAACCTCTACAAGCATGGGTTCCAAGGACCATCCAAATGTGTGCTTTGCTACAAGAGTGAGGAGACTGGGTTGCATCTTTTCTTCCTCTATCCCTTTGCTAAGTAGATATGGCACTTATGGTGGAGTGCATGGGGCTAGCCCTGCTAGCATGTGGCTTCGCTCTTAGACTTCTGGAACCACATGGGTCATCCTCCCTCCAAGTCATCAATCTTATAGAAATATTGGATAGCTAGTCGAGTGTTTATCTTGTGGAACATCTGGCTTGAAAGAAACAGGCACATTTTCTGTGAGACTCGGCTGGAATGGAGTGCCCTTTGGCAAAAATTTTGCAATTCACTATACTAGACTATCCTGGTGAAGGGTCATAGAGCTGATGATTTGGGAGTGGAATACATTGCTATTTTTTATCGTATTGCGGGTGCACACTTGGCTACTCCCAACATCGTGCCCCCCACACAGCCTGTACAGAGAGCTAGGCAGTTGCAATAGCCTATTGATAGGACAGGTCGATGGCTGCCCCCTTAGGCTAGGATAATCAAAGTAAATACAAACGGATCCTCCAAAGGAAACCTAGGAGATGCTAGCATTGGTGGATTGGGCCGTAATAGTGAAGGAGAGATTCAATTTGTTTTTTTATGTACAAAGGCTGTTACACCAATAATCTCATGGAAGCGATGGCCATCCTGCAAGCGGTGCAACAGTGCTACCAACATGGGTGGGAGAAAATTATTTGTGAGTTAGATTCTCAAGTAGTGATTAACTTGCTAAATAATCAAAATTTTCATAGTGTTGACTGGCAGCTGGCGGTTGTTTCCCAACAGGCTCTCCAGTTAAGCATGTCCTTGGATTCAATGGTTTTCAAACATATTCCCTGAGAATGGAATGGGGTTGTGGACTATCTTACTAAATGAGCTTCTGAGCAAAGGCCTAAATGGTGTATTTTGGACTAGAGGATGTTGCCTATGGATTTCTTTTAGAAGTTGGATCATCTGGTTGACCAGGATAAAGCGTTGTAACTATCGTTTCTATTTTTCTGAATAAATTTTTTACCCCTTTTAGTTAAAAAAATAGTTATATGATTTTTGAAAAATATGTATATACAGAATACTAATATGCCATCTATCAACATAGAACCAATAACATATATGCGAAGGATATAATAGGATATGTAAATGTTGAAAATACTTTAGAGGGACTATTTTAGATAATTTATACTTATCTATAGTTGAAATGGAAAACAAATATCAATAATGTGCCTACATTATTAAAATTTTATATTTTTAAATTATCTCCAATCTAATAAATGTAGACTAGATCCAAATTATTACCATATTATCCATGTGCAACTTGTCCAAAGCCCAAAAATATTCATTTTCAAAGATTATCTCCCATCTAATTTAGGGACATAAGTCCATATTATTTGAAATAGTCTTTAATAGGTTTTTTTGAATTTTTTTTATTTTTATATTATTTTTAGTATTTGTGAAATAAAAATATTATACTATGATCACATACAAAGGGTGATCATAGATATATCCCCACTATGATCCTAGTGTAATAAACTAGTGAAGTTATTGATGAGAATGTATAGGTGCAACATTTGTCACTACAGTATCTGTGATGCTCTACATATGTAAAACAAAACTTTATTGTTATGAATTAAAAATAGTATGAGTATGGGTTTTTGGAACCCATTATTGAGTTTTATGTGGAACAAAAATAATAGGAAGATGTATAGGTGCTCTAGATATCTGAATATGATGTGTGGTAGATAAGGATTTTATGGAACCCATTATGGATTTTTTATGCAATGGTATCTAAAGTATTGTCCACCTAGAAAATGGGATTGTGAGTTGCTTACCCTTTTCCAAAATATTAACCTTGAGATATTTGATAATTTAGTATTTGGGTATAGATTTATCTTGTTCAAGAGGATATTGATATGGAATTCTATAAACTATAACTACAGATTGGCATTAATGTATTTAACACATCTATACACTGTAGAAGGTAATTTTCAAAGTGTATTTATCCCAGCTCATCCCAATAACACATCAAAGAAAATATGGAATGTATAACTAAGAAGGTATTAACCACATGGGTGTGACCCACCTATAATGTTAAGTTAATCTCACTAATAATGTGTTGTGAGGTCCCATCAATGATCTAACCTATCTAGTTAAAGTATGTAAATCATGATTGTTATAGCCCAAATGCATAAGTAATTTCATGGTATAAATGTTCTCACTTGGACCATTATCAATAATAAAACTATGTATAGGCTAATGGTTAAGGTATGCTTGAATGAATAAGGAATGAAGATCTAATTTATCATCCCTGATATCAATATCATTAAAATTAATGAAGGATTTATGAAACAAAGGAGGTGTATGTCATGTATAGCCACTAATAATCCCATCCAATGGGTGCTCATGATGAGATTGAGGTGGGTGAACATTATATGTCATTTGCAATTATTGATCTTTATTCGAATTGATATTTTAAATAATTGTTAAATATTTTCCATTTGTGCTAGTCACTAGGTTGTGAACCTGATTCCTTTGGTGGATCATCAAATGTATTCTTTTGGTCATAGATGAGGTCTTGTAAATTATCCAATTTAAGGTAAAACATATGTTTGTATAATGACTATGGCCTTACTGGTAGTAATAATAAGCATTCACATCATACCCTTTGGCTAGGGGTCTACTCATATCAAACTCTATAGGATGAGGGAGAGATATAATATAACACTCTACAAGATATGATAATAATGAAGTGGGAGAATTAATTAAGTCTATAAATTATCTCCATGGCACATTGGATAAGACAAGCCAATTAGGATGTTGTTATACCATGTTAACCATGGTGGTTGTTTATTTTTTAGGCTCAGTGGGTTTGACCATATAACTTGGTTTTATAGAAAACTTGTTAGTGTATGTAGACGTAGTTGGTGTATTCACAACATATTTAAGTTTATTCAATGACATAAGTTTCATTTCATGATCATGAAATATATGGCATAAGTCATCAAAAGATTTGAATTTTTTAATATAATGGACTCGTGTAAAGGTGGAATCAAACTTTGATTGAAAATATCTTGAAGCTCTTTATCTTTCAAAGGATTAGTTATTTTAACTAACATTATCTTTTACCTCAAGATATAGTCAAATATAGTTTCATTAGTTCCTTGTTTAATATTTTCAATTTGGGTATAAGAAACCATTTCTATAATGTTAATAGAGAAGTGTGCTAAAAAACTATCTACAATGGGTTTGTTGGCATTTACTGATTGAGTTGGTAAATAATATAACTACCATAAATCATAGTGTACCAAGCTCCTTGGAAATATTTTTTTCAAAATTTTATCATTGGAGGCATAATCAAGGCATGATACATGAAAATATCAAAGATGTTGTTCAGGATAACACTTTCCATCATAAAATGAGAACTTAGATACAACAAAACTAGTTGGCAAGTGGTGAAAATATATACCATGTAATATGATTATGTAACACCTCTTGTGAGTCAATAATATAATAAGATTTCATTTTTTTTTCAATATTTGTAACCTTAGTTTGAAATTTTTTTATAGTTTGGATAAAAACTTATAACTATTAGTATTTTAGGTTATATATTTGAAAACTGACCAAAGAAGGTGTACTTATAGGTTGGGTAGATATAGGCATTGAAACAAATATTTGAATTGAAGTTTTTAGGTTTCCCATGTAAGATGTGTAAATATTAGTTTTAGGGAACAAATTTTGAAATACACTTCCCATGCCCCCATTAGAAGTATGAAGCAGTAATGCACTTAAGGGGATGGTGGTTGGTATATTTGGATGACCCATGGATTAAATATCATTATCAATATATGGATCTCTTGTTCATCAGTTATTTTTGACTTTTTAGTTTATAATATGATTCTTATAATTTCATCAAGATCTTTAAATTTTTAGGTAATACATTCATGAATAAATGTAATTACTTACACTTGCTCATGACCCATTTTTTCATGTTAATCAATCTCATTAGACTCATGGTTTTCATTATCAGAATCTTCTTCTATGATAATCTCATTAGTATATTTTTCATTATCAACATTAGTATAATCATGATCCATAGTATTAGATTCCTCATTGGTTTTAGACTTATTAAGTGGTATGAGGGGAAGGTTAATGTTTTAAATATGCACACTTCCCAATATAGGGTTATGCTTAGGTTACATGAAAAATAATATAATCAAGAATTAAAAAGGTAAAATAATGTTAAAACCTAATAGATTGAAAATCATAAGAATAAATAAAATTACATTTATATGAATTAGGTTCACCAAATTTTAACCCTAAAATGCACTTAATGGGATATCTAGGATTAAAGGGGTAGATATACGCTAGGTCACAAGGATGATAGTCTATCTATAAAGTAAGCTAATTATTTTTGAAACTCAGTTAGAATACATACTAAATTTATTATGTTGACATGCTAAATATTGAAAGTAAAACTATACTAGATATTATAATAAAAATGAAAATAATATACTTAGTTGGTTTTGATACTAACATTAATCTAGATCTAGAATAGGTATAATGTAAAATAGATCTAGATTCTAGATCAATCACTTGATTCTAAAAATTGTACCTCTATATCCACAAACACTTACATCAACCTTGGATGGTTGTGTTGATGTTACTATCTAACTTAGATGTAGGTGTCTAGTATAGAATACTTATTAAAACTAGATATAACCACCTAGATGTTTCTAGGTTATTTGTCACTTTCAATTTTGTGTACTCAAAAATGGGTTATGGACTATCACTACTTGTTAAATCAAAAAACCCTTGTTCTTCATATTAATAGTGGTTGTGGGTAAAATGGGTTAGTGGGCACATAGTGATGAATTTCACCAAAGAAACCTCTATCAATGAGTACTGCATACATATCCAACACTCTAGATGGGTCCTCAGAGTTATGTAGTTACCCACTACATGCTAGATTGTGTGTGAATCATGTAATGTGTGATAAATATGTATAACAATGAACTATATGATAACTTCATAAATATAACTCTTGGGATACTCTTTTAGTACTTCAAACCCATATATGTGTTGTCCTTATGATTGATATGGAAATAGGAGAAAGTAGAGAAGCTTTTGATTACTTAAGTGCTTAATAAAATTATTTTTGTAAGTTACACTGTGAGGTGCTAGTTTGAGCTAGGTCATTTTTAGGTGAAAAATGAATGAGGGTTGATATTATATTTATACCAATCCCTTTAGATAATATCTTTGATTAAACCACTTAGGCCAACCATAATAATATGTTCCATTTTAAAATCAAAATATATTAGAGAACTCAAAACTTATATTGGGATATGACACTTGTGTCAATGTAGTCATCTAACTAGGATGCAAGTGTATGGGCAATTAGAAAATAGGTGTAGTTCTAAAACTTGTAAAGATGATAGATAATTATGTTAATAGATTTATAAGCTAGATAAAAGGTTTGTGTCATAAGAATAACATTGCTCAAAATATGAGATAAGTAATTTTTCATAGATAGATAGTGTATGAAATCCTTTTAGCAGTGAGAAAGGTATATAATCTAAAGGTACATATATGATATGTATTTTCCAAGTGTACAAGACTAAATATCTATATAATTTAGAAATAGTGTTTACACATTGAAGGTGGTGATGTAAAAGGTAAGGAATTCTTTCAACATTTACAGTGAATAATAATATAAGGTGAGAAAGTATATGGGAGAGATACAAAGAGAGTGAGACAAGGACTAGAGGTTCATATTGCATAGAGTCTCAAGGTAGAATTAGTGTAAGGTTGAGTTTTTTGGGAGAAACTTTATTTTAATATAATTACATCCTTTGTTTTAAATTAAAACTAATGTACTCTATCTTTAATAAGAGACCATATTCATTTAACTTATTATAATTGAGCGTGTTTGTGTGTATCATAAGCTACATTTTCTATTTTATATTCAATGGGAACCCAACCCATGATAACATTAACTTGTATCAAATCAAGTTATGAACCCTACCATGTGTGGATGGTATTGTTTACATATGATTCTGAGAATAAAACTTAAAACATTAGTCCATAATTTCAAAGAATAATATGTTTCCAAGGAGAACCACTAGAAGTGGATTCATTGTTTTAGGATTAGGAAAAAGACTAGATAATGTCTTGGATATGTTGTGTGTTGTAAAAAAATAACTAGATGTCATCAAGTATGAATGATGTCAAGGGTTCATTCAAAGGAGTGATGAGAGTGATGATGAGGTAGAAGGATAGTGAATTAAAAGAGAGAATGACACTGAAGGTAGAGAGGATAGTGAAGATCAAAATGAAAAATTTGAGGAGAGGAATTTTAGAGCCATATCATGTACTAGTAAGGGCAAAAAGATAAGATTTCCCTATTTATAGGGAATTATAATTACAAAGGAGTTTTATGACTTAATTAATGACATGGAGGATTAATTTGAATATGAGTAAATTTATTACCTCTAGTATATCAAGATAACATAGACAAAGTTTAAAGGACATGTTTCCTCATGGTGGAAGGATGTTCCAAGTGAAAAAGGTATAAGATGAAGTGAGAATATTGTGGTCTAAGATAGAATGGTTGTAAAAATGAAATGAAACATTTATCCTAGAGACCATTAGAATGTCATGTCCCCTTTTTAGTGGACATTGATAGACTTGATGATTAGCCTATTATACGACCTTCGTAGGCTGATAGGATGGATAGAGGGTCATGATGGAGATTGGTTTGGCTTAAATTAGAAAAATTTGTTTTAGTTGGCATTCATTTGGGCTTTTTCAGACATATTTGGCCTAAGCTCCTATCATTTAGGGATATTTGACATGCAACAGAGCGCCTTTATTTTGGTATGGTCATGTGCGGAATCACTCCCTGGTTCACCAACTTCGAACGGTTTGGGGATCCAACATGTATTGAGGGAGATATTAATATTTGATTGATTTAATCAAATATTAATTATTTAGCCTATTTTTAATTTGAAACCCTAATTCTAATTTAAGAAACCCTAATTTGGGCAAGCATATCTTTTTGAGGGTATAAGGGTTTCTCATGGAGGCCATTATTGATTATGCATTGATTATTGATTTTGGTATTGAAGAATTCTTCTGTGAAGACTGAGCCAAGGGTTCCAAGATTCCATCTGCATTAGAGAATGTCAACTCTTCAGTGTGTGTGATTCAGAGGCTGTGAAATATCAGCTGATCTATTGCCAAATTGAGAGATAGCTTCATACAGAAGTTATCACAGAGGTTTACAAATTTGAGAGATAACTTCACACAGAAGTTATCATAGTATTTTAGGTATTTATTTATTTAGTTTTTGATTCAATAAATTATACAGATAGAGATCTTCTGTATTAGAGCCATATATTTTTAGATCAGGGGTTGAAAATAGATAGGTTGTGCTTAATTAGTGGCCATACGAAGTCCATACAAGTCCATACATATCCATGCAAATACTGACCTTGGCAGGCAGAGATCCCAGTGACTGACATCGGTTGACTAAAGACTGACGTCGACAGAGAAGGGCCGACAAAGACCGATTCTGGTGACTGTGTGTTTGACACAGCAGGCTGAGATGCTTAGAATTTAGGTTTCTCTTCCAGATTTGTAGAAGATCGGGGTTTTAAGACCATATTTTAATATTCTTTTATATGTATGAGAGAAGACTGTAATTGTAATTATCTGAACAAGTGATAAGATATTTGATTGGCAGTTAAGATATTTACTGTGGCTTATTGTTTATCTAAATTTATTCTGCAAGATTGTATCTTTGTTCAGAACTATTTGTGTTTCTATATTCCCTATTTGAAGGAGATATTACAGTGGTATCAGAGCCAATGTCTTGCCATCTTGTTGGGTAGTTTGGGTAGATTGAATCAGTGAAGTATCCATGATGTCTTCAAGTACTCAGAGACAGAGGGACTATGATATGAAGAAGTTAAAACTAAGTTTGAAAAGGTTAAATGAATCTCTTTCATATCCTATATCTAAAGACAAATCCACACGGTATATGACAGTGAAGGATGAGTGGGAGTTATTAACTCCACAAGCTCAGGGGAGGTTGTCTTTTGATCGCTTTGTTAAGCTGAGGAGAGAGCACTATAGATCAATTAGATAAGAGAGCAACATGTCCCATGATTATTATGATTATTATGAGATAGGATATAGTGAAGATGAGGATGAGTCTAATGCTTATACTCAGGGTGTGGAGGTGTGCTCAGATGATAATGCACTGAGTGTTGATGATCTCTCAGATATGGTAGAGATTGTAGAAGAGTCCTAGGATCCCGTTATTACAAATGGCACCCAGGAGAATGTAGTGGACCATTTTGAGGACTTAGTTTCACCTATAGTTTCTTTCAGTATGAAAGAGTTAGTCAGTGATGCTACAGCTTTTGATACTCTGTATGTTGATATGAGCTTTGGAGTTGATTCACAGAGTATGGATGGTAGTACTCCAGAGATCAGTGATTTTGAGTCTACTCTTTTAGACCATGCATTAGAGGAGGATTGTAGGAGACAATCTAGCCAGTGCCACCATGTGTCTAGTCAGCTGAGAGTTAGTGAGTGAGACATTACTACCGCTTGCAAGCATTTTGATGTTGCTCGTCAGTTGTTAGCAGTTTATGGATGGGGTTTTCCTACTAGCATTGAGCAGGGAGGCAATTATTTGTCCTTGACAGAGATCCACTCTTTATGGGAGGCTATCTAGATTCTGAGATAGGATTATATGCAGTTGGTAGCTGGCAGAGATTATCTTATGGAGTGGGGTAGCACATTGTATGATGCATTATTGGTCAAGGAAGATAAGGTGAGTGAGCTTACTCATCAGCTCGAGGTGACTTCTGAGATTCTTGAGAGTACGCAGTTGGCTTATGAGGAGTCACAATTTTATTTGGCTGAGATGACCATAGAGTTAGAGCATTTGTTATCTTCACCAGCCCCAGACCTAGCTCATTTGTATATTGAGGTGGTTGGTGGTGAGTACATTCCTACAGTTGTGGTTGAGGAGCATGTTGTTGATGTTGACACCCAGGTTTAGGATTTGGGAGTACCTGATTCTGATGAGTTTGAGATACCAGTGGAGTCGAGTCTCTAGATTGATTCTTCTCACACATATGACAGTGTGGTATCGTTCACTGTGCCACCTTTACAGAGGGATCAGTTATGGGATGGATTGGCACCATCTTTTACAGATGGAATTGGCAATTTGAGTTGTCCATTCTACTTGGGTTATGATGATTCGAGATTTTGGTTCTCATGTGTTCTTGACTATGGCATTTGTGCTTTTAGAGTTTGGTTGAGTTGCATTTGCTAGTTTGATTATGGGTCCCTCTTTGTTCTACTTCTAATGATATTTTAGGTAATTGCATTGATTAACAGCAGTGGAGAGCATAACTACATTTGTGATCTAGGTGGATCGAGTGGTTCATTGTTCCGAGATTGATTGGGGACAAGCAATTTCAGGAGGGGCAGATTGTCATGTCCCCTTTTTAGTGGACATTGATAGACTTGATGATTAGCCTATTATACGACCTTCGTAGGTTGATAGGATGGATAGAGGGTCATGATGGAGATTGGTTTGGCTTAAATTAGTAGAATTTGTTTTAGTTGGCATTCATTTGGGCTTTTTTGGACACATTTGGCCTAAGCTCCTATTATTTAGGAATAATTGACATGCAGTAGAGTGCCTTTATTTTGGTATGGTCATGTGCGGAATCACTCCCTAGTTCACCAGCTTCAAACGGCTCAGGGATCCGACATGTATTGAGGGAGATATTAATATTTGATTGATTTAATCAAATATTAATTATTTAGCCTATTTTTAATTAGAAACCCTAATTCTAATTTAAGAAACCCTAATTAGGGCAAGCATATATTTTTGAGGGTATAAGGGTTTCTTATGGAGGCCATTATTGATTATGCATTGATTATTGATTTTGATATTGAAGAATTCTTCTGTGAAGACTGAGCCAAGGGTTCCAGGATTCCATCTACATTGGAAAACATCAACTCTTTAGTGTGTGTGATTTAGAGGCTGTGAAATATCAGTTGATCTATTGCCAAATTGAGAGATAGCTTCATACAGAAGTTATCATAGAGGTTTACAGATTTGAGAGATAACTTCATACAGAAGTTATCATAGTATTTTAGGTATTTCTTTATTTAGTTTTTGATTCAATAAATTATATAGATAGAGATCTTCTGTATTAGAGCCATATATTTTCAGATCAGGGGTTGAAAATAGATAGGTTGTGCTTAATTGGCAGCCGTATGAAGTCTGTACAGGTCCGTATAGATCCACCCAGATACTGACCTCGGAAGGTAGAGATCCCCAATGATCGACATCGACTGACTGAAGACTGACGTCGGCAGAGAAGGGCCGATAGAGACCGATGTCAGCAGTATATTGAATGACGCTAGTGACTGTGTGTTTGACACAGTAGGCTGAGATGCCCAGAATTCAGGTTTCTCTTCTAGATTTGCAGAAGATCAAGGTTTTAAGACCATATTTTAATATTCTTTTATATGTATGAGAGAAGACTGTAATTGTAATTATCTAAACAAGTGATAAGATATTTGATTGGTAGTTAAGATATTTACTATGGTTTATTGTTTATCTGAATTTATTTTGCAAGATTATATCTTTGTTCAGAACTGTTTGTGTTTCTATATTCCCTGTTTGAAGGGGATATTACATAGAAGTATTAATTCAAAAGGCTCCATAACCTTAGACAAAAGTAAATGTAATTTAAAGAGTATACCAAGGAGTTATATAATATTACCCTTGGGTTTTGTCACAGTGATATGTATAGATAAAAGGTCATGAAATACATAAATGTATAACACTTTGGAATATAATAGGATATAAGATTGATTAAAATATCAATGGTTGAGGAAGCCTATCAAATAGAACTTAAATTAAAGCATAAGTTATCATAGAGACAATAGAGCAGTGTTCAAATAAAAGGAATATTATCATGAGGAAGAGGGAGTGGTGGAAGAAATTATTCAAGAAAGGACACAAAATTTACAACATAGAGTGATGTGCATACCTAGGATCAAATTGGAATGCAACATTTTGAACAAGGAACTATTAGAGTATATTTGTCATGCTTTCTAGCTTTTAGCTAGTATTTTCATCCTTTTACTAGTTTTATCCTATGTGTGGATTTATCCCACATTGGTTAGTTAAGGTTAAGTCTTGTTTCTCCTTGCCTACTTAAGAAAGGGTTCTCTATTTTATTATACATGATTTTTCATATGTTTTGTATGAATAACAATTTGTTTTTTTCATATTTAATTTATTTTTTGTGTGTATGTTGAAGCAGTCATGGCTGTGGTAATGGTGTGTTGGAGAGATCTTCGTTAAAGAGTGTTGTGAAATCTTTCATGGTATTAGAACCACCATCTAATAGCCATTACTTAGATTTTAGGTTAATTTCCTTTTGGTTATGTATTTTTATGCAATCCATAAGATTTATTATGTGAACATGCAAGGTTTACATTGTCATTATGTATAAAATCTTTGTGACTCAGTTTCAAACCATAAGAGTATCTCAAAGTAACCTAGTTTCCTAAGTCCTCTCATACTACTCACTCACCTCTATGGATTACATGCAAGTTTCATGGATCGTCTTGTATTATAAAACTAGAGGAATACACCAAAATATTACACTACTTCTTTTGCTATATCTTCCTTAAGAGGAGTCATCACATCATCTGCATTAATTACATCATTTAATTAAATCAAGATTATGTATGGGTCTGATTTGAAGTTGATGCATGATCATACCAAATTATGTTTACATTCACATGTTATTAACTATGATTATGGGAGTGGTCAATATTTTGTGAGTCAGTCTATTAATATTAGTGCAATGTTCCTTGAGTTGAAATTAAAGGAAGAGGGTCTATATCTGATCCAACTTTTTTTTTGTATGCCAAGCATATGTTGGTTGGAAATATGGAGAAGATGAATATGTGAATGGAATATATCTCACACCTGGCATGTCTAATGGGTAATCTCATATAACACCTAACACCTATTTCAAAGAATTAGCTTTCAAAATAACCAAGGCCTAGTATGGATTGCATAGGGCCCTCAATTCCACCCAACTATCATCCATTACAGAGATGATATAATTAAAACAAGTATTGTACAACCAATTTTCATATCTCTAATTTGCCTTTGACATAGTGAATCTAATGATTTTGGAGTCTATGAAAGGGGAGAAGGTGGTGCACATCATCAATCTTGACATTTTAGAGTTGGCTTAGTGGATGGACTTATTACACATGCTCCATCATCACCAAGGATGCCATCTACATTTTAAGATCATGGGGATCCATGATAGTAGTGAGGCCCTATAGTAGGCTATCACTATATTAATGGAGGATGTAAAGAGATTAGATATACCCTTATAGTCATCCTACCTATCACTAAGCTAGAATACCTAACTAGTGATATGATCAAGGTTAAGACAAAGGAAGCTATCACCATTAGCTCCATTTTACAACTTCATCTACTCTTGGTGGAGGATGATTGCCTTGGTGATGGTGTTCACTCACCTCAACCTCAAACCATTTTTACTTTATCTCCTACTCTAATTTGTTTTAATGAAAAATGACCATGTGACATAGATATGATGCACTCCATGTTCACATAGTATCAAATTCCTAGTCCATGTCAAGATGGAACCTTGGAAGAGTTATTTAAGAGGAAATAAAGTAAGAAGCCATTTTCATCATACACAGATGGCATGATAAAAAATATAAGGTTAGAGGACAATGTGGGTTAGTTCTTGTGAATGATGTAGGTAGTATTGTTGAAGGTGATAGTGGTGGTAGAACAGGAGTCAAACCATAATGGGGCATGCAAATTTTTAATTTTTTATTAAAAATAATATAATATATTTGATAGATATTATTGAAAAGGAGATTGTTTTATTGCATTGTTTATATTCCTTTTATTTTCACCTATCAAAGACAAAACATGAGGCCCATGTTGGCAAGAGGTCAATTCCCCCTCACAATATAAACTATTGCATTCTACACTCTATATCAGTTACAAAAAGTAGATGGAATGATACCTTACCCCTTATTTGATTTTGCATTTAATCTGCTTCTTTAAATTTGATTTAATAGGTTGATAATGATGGAAAACTGATTATGCCATAACTTTTACTTGGTAACTCAAATATGAGTGCCATTTTTTATAAAAGTTTTATTTTTCATTCCCATTCCATTAGTCCTATATTTATTGTAAACTCACTAAAGTTATAAAGTGTGAATATTCAATGGGTTGCTATGCTATGGGCCCTACTCCTTTCTACATTATACTTTACACACACTATTTGAGATGCATTTTTAATAAGCCTAACATCCTTTTTCATGTGCTTTGTAGGTTTTTTTTGGGTTGTTAATACTTTTTTGGTATGTTTTTATATACATGATGGTTTTTTTCACCATTTACCACACTCTTCCATCAACCTACAACATGTTAGTTTGTGCATTGACACTTTGACATAGTTTTAATCTACGTCATGTCTCCATCAAGGCCCCTTTCTTATCACCATGCCTTATTCAGTGGAGACACTTTTTTATCTCCATTGTTTTTAGAGAATCTCTCATGTTTTGTGATGACTTTTTTGATAGGTTGATTATCTCCTTTTTTGGAGTTATTTTGGTGAATCTTAGTGTTTTCCTTATTTCCATATAGTGTTTTTTGTGTATGATATATATTATACTTGCATTGATTTATATAGTGCCATGGAAGGTTTACTTATTTAGCCTTGTCTACCTTTATGCATTTGTGTGATCTATTTTGGGCATATTTTCACTCCTTTAGTTTTTTAATATCTCCCATTACAACTAGGGCCATCTTCATTGAGTTATTTTATCTATATTTTTAGCTCCACTTTTTCTATAGTTGACAGTCTCCCACAACTTGAAGTGTAGACATTTTACTGAATCCTAGTGTCATCTAGGTTTTTTAACAAATCAATAGTCTCTTTTAGTATGATATGAAGCTATTCTAGTGTATATAGTGTTAAATTGTTTAGTGTTCAAGTAGTGGATTCAAACCATTTGTACATACATTTTTACTTCACTCTACCCAGTCAACATATGGGGGGGGGGGTGTGGCGTATATTCTACTTCTTAGGTTTTGAGCATTCCTTTCGCATGCAGTACTTATTTGTACTTTCATCACCATTGATAGTCATATTGATTGAATCTATTAGGGTTAATCCCAATGTTAGTTATTTTTGTGATCAAGTAATGGGTTTAGACCACTCATGTAAATTAAGTTCCTTTGTGAATTTTAAGTACTTGAAGTGAAGACTACTTCAACATCATCTTTGGGCGGATTTATATCCCTCTCTTCTTCTTTTTTTTTCTTTATTTTAAGGGGGGTGTTTTTCCTATGGGTTTTCTGTATTTTCTCCACTTTATGAGTGTTATATGTATATTTTTCCCTTATTTAAGTGTTTTCTAGATTCATCCTTTATACATGGGTATTTTATTCAGGCACTTTGTTTTTTGGAACCCATATGAGGATTATTTTACTTAACTCCATGGCTTTCTTGATGATTCTTATAGTGACACTGGTGTGGTATCCCCACTAGTGACACTAGTATGTTAGCCCCACTAGTCTTTGTGTTCACTTCTCACCATCTTGTTGGAGGGTGATCAATTAATGCTTCCTTTGGTTTATCATTATATCTAGTATTTTAGAATTTAGTATTTGTGTTTAGTGATCTTCATATTCAACACTGTTTCTACTTTGACTTGGCATTTATAGTGACTCAAAGTCCATATACTCAAGTAAGATGGTTTGGCATCCATAAGGACACATGAATTCACACTACATCCTTTATTATTAGTATCCCCTAGCTTCATTTGAGGGGGGTGTTAGATTATATTTCACATGCTTGCTAGGTTCTAGCTAGGATGTTTGTGCTTTCGTTAGTTTTGTCCTATGTGTGGATTTATCCCACATTGCCTAGTTAGCCTTTAGTCTTTTTTTTTCCTTGCCTACTTGATCAAGGGTTATTTATTGTAATATACATGTTTTTTAATTTGTTTTATGAATAAAAATTGGTTTTTTTCATAGTTAATTTATTTTTTGTGTGTATGTTGAAGCACTCATGTCTATGGTAATGGTGTGTTAGAGAGATCTTGGTCAAAGAGTGTTGTGAAATCTTTAAGGATAACACAAATATGAGTTATAATAGTCTCAATGAAGAGGTATATTTAGACTAGGAAGGATAATATTATTATTAAGAATATTTTTTTGGTGTGTAAAACCAAGACATTGAGTTTATGTGATTTAACATTTTAGGGTTTTACACAAGTAATTCCTATGTTTGGTTAAGGGGATAGGAGAATAAATCAGTTAAATAAATATGTAATAAATAAGTACTAATTTGTCATGATTTTGACCTTGTTTGACTTTTTATAAATATCAATAAATAGTGATAAATAGATACCTAAAAATTGACTATCATGGATGATCTAGGTTCTAGAATCTGAGATATGGGTAGTAATATGTGTCATCAATAAGATTTTGGTGTTCATCTATTCATTGGATAGTAATGCCTAGTTTATATAGTAGCACCATCTACATGTAGTGTCCTCAATGTGGGACTACTTTCCCCTTTTCAAGACTATTCATATTTTATGGGAGTACCTATGCTTGTGTTTGTAGGTCTTGTTCCTACATGATCAAAATTTGTAACTTTATGATGTACATGGAAAATCTAATTTTATGTGTAAAACCTAATTTACTTTTAAGTATGGAATTATAAATTATTTTGTGTGTGTTTATAGGATGGACTAGACGTACTCAACACCCCATTATGTAGAGAGTTGCCTACATACCAATACTCTAAGGAGGAAACAAGTCTGATGTAGTTTTCCCACCTAGTGCTTCATGTATGTACTAGTGAATGCTATAATGAGAATGGCATTGGATTCCTTAAATGTTTTTGAGCTTTGAAATGATTTATAACTATACTTAGGGTTGTTTTATATGGTAGAATGTAGAAATTAACATATAATAGAGATCTATTTTCCACAGCTTTCTCTTTGGTTTGAATATCTTTTGCATCTATTTTCCATCTAGTGAATAGAGTTAGATTAGATTTATATTTAAAGGGTTTTATTTTTAGTGCAGATAATAAAATGATCTTAGAATGAACTTAGGAAGGGTAGTTTTTTTTTGAATTATCTATTGGGAAGAGCTATGACTAAGTAAAGTAGCACCCGGTTGGGGACACTAGTTCCATGTGGCTGTAGTGTCCCAAATGTGGTGTTGATGTCCTTTTAGTAAACTACTAAGAAATTTGGATTGGGGTCTTAGATGATAGTTCTAGTGACTATGGTATGTTGAATGACTAGAAATTTGAGTCGAATTCTCAAAGATAGGTCTATATATAGCTTAGGGATAAGTTAATTTAGGAGATACTCTTAGCATCCAATTACCACTTTTAGGTGATTACACTATGAATACAAGCAACTGCATATTGGAGGTAAAAAAAGGATAGAGGCATTCAATCATATAATGCATGGAGATGAGGAATTTATTTGGTATGTGGAACATTCAAATGAACCAAATCATGGAGAAGTGTTGATGTTTAAGAGATTTTTTTTGAAGCATCCAAGAAAAGATAATGAATCTACAAAAATAAAGAGTCTTGTCAAAACCTTAGATACGTTTGGAGGTAAATTATCTAAAATGATAGTGGATAGTGATAGTGTGAAAAATTTAGTTTCCACAAAAATGGTAGAGAAATTGGGCATAAATACTAAACCCCACCTAAACCCATATAAGTTTTCATGGTTAATAAATTATCAAAAAGTATTTATCTACAATCAATGTTCGATGAAGTTATAGATAGGTGAATATAAATATGGAGATTGGTTTGATGTGATGTTGATGGATGTGTGTCATGTAATTTTAGAGAGACCTTGGAATTTTTATAGTAAGGTGATGCATGATGAGAGATCAAACACATACCACATAGAAAATGATTGAAAACATTACACATTGATGCCCTTGAAGAATGAAAAATAAATAAGGTGAAATAGTGTGTGCATAAGAGTGGTGATGGTCTTAGGGAAAGATTTCATGAGAGAAGAGTGATAAAAGAAATGTAATGCATTAATATCTAATATGGAAAAAGAGAGTGGAATATAATCCAAAGAGAATAAAGAGGAGGAACTTTTGTGTGAAGTGAGAATACTACTATAGGAGTTAGCAAACATTATTTCAAATGATTTTATAGAATAGTTAATCCTAATAAGGATCATCATCCATCATATGGATTAATTATAGGGGATAGTCTACTCAATAAGGTTGTGTATCAGATGACATAAATTGATAATGAGGAAGTGAAAAGACAAGTTAATGATCTTTTTAATGAACACATAATAATTGAAAGATTAAGCCCACACATAGTACCTATAGTGATGGAACTAAATAAGGATAGGGAATAATGTTTGTGCAATGATTCATGAGCCATAAAAAAATAATTATAAAGTATACATTTCCATTACCATGCATGGATGATATGATGTAATGTTTGAGTGACATAATGTATTTCACTAAGATTGACTTGAAAAAATTATATCACTATAAAAAAATTCATAAAAGAGATGAATTGAAGACAATGTTTGGGATGAAATAAAGGTTTTATGAGTGGTTATTTATGTTTTTTTGGGATAACTAACATACTTAGTACATACATCAGGAAGCTTAATGAAGTATTGAATCCATTATTTAGGAAGTTGTCTTCTATATGTAGATGGAATTTTGGTATTTAAAAAACCAAGGAGGAATATATAACATATTTGTGGAGTGTGTTGGAGAGGTTGTGTGAATATAAATTATGCATCAATGTGAATAAGTGCAACTTTATCAAATATGAATTGATATACGTAGGTTTCATAATTTCTAAATATATATTAAATCTAAAAATTTACGTGATGATATTAAAATTGACATTCCTAATAAGTGCCTTCGAGGAATAAATCTTTCATGGTTTATCTAGATTCTATAAGAATTTCATCAATAAATTCAACATGTATGTTTTGTGACCATGGAGATGTTATAAGGAGATCATAAAAAAAATTCTTAGATATATTAAGTAGAGCATAATTTTAAAAAATTGAATAATAAGGTGGTGGAGAAACTAATGTTATAATTACTTTCTTTTAACAAACTATTCTAAGTATATTATGACATGAGTGGCATAGAGACAGGAACACAATTAAGCCAAGATGGAAGGCCCATCACTTATTTTAGTTAGAAACTAAACAATGTAAATATTAGATATTCATTTTATGATCAAGAGTTATTCACCACTATGTAAGAATTTAATAAAATGAGGAATAATTTGTTTCCTAAAAAGGATGTACTATATATAGACCAATATGAAATAAAATTCATCAAAAATTAAGTGAAGTTAAATCAAAGATATTTGGTATGGGTGAAATGCTTGAAAAGGTACACATTCATGTAGAATCATAGAAGTGGAAGATTCCACAAGGTTGGAGATGTGATAAGGAGGATATGATTATTGCTAAATGATATGAGGATTTATGTATTGTGTTTTAATCTAATGAAACTATATGCATATGATGAATATTTTAGAAAAGTATTGAAGGTATGAATGTAACCAATGAGTATTTAATATATGCCATGGCTAGAGTATGTGATTTAGGAGAAAATTATTTTAAAATGATCATAGTTATGGATACCTAGGGGATCAATGTCAAGAAACCTAACCATATAGAAGCATAGTGCAGGATTATCCAGGCACTTTAGAGGTGATAATATGCTCACATTACTAGTTGAAATCTATAATTGGTTAGATATTAGATTGAATGTATGTGTATATGTGCAAAGGCGTTAGATTTGTCAATTGGAAAAAGAAAGAATCCAAAATATAGGTTTGCATCAACCTTTAAACATGTCAGAGAGACATTGGGAAGATATAAACATGGAATTTATGCTTGGATTACCAAAAATATGAAGGAGACATGATTCCATTTTTGATTTAGTGGATCACTTTTCCAAGGTGGCACATTTATTTTCTTATAATATGACTATCAATGTGATGAACATTAATAGTTTATTATTCACAAAAGTAATAAGTTTACATGGACTACCATAAAATGTAGTGTCTATCAAATATACTAAAATTTTAAACCATTTTTGACACACATTATGGAATTATTTGAAGACAAGGTTAAACTATAATTATGCATACCATATGAAAACTAATTGACAAAATGTAGTAAACATGAACTAATGAAATCTATTAAGATGCCTAGTAGGAAAAAATTCAACACAATAGAATATGGTGTTCACACATGATCTTTATGGTTCTCTCAAGATAGCCAACAACCTCAAGGATGGTTTTACACTCAGATAACCAATAACCTAAAAACAACTAATATGGTTTTACACTTGACTTACCACCAACCTACAAACAACCATAATGGTTTTACACTTGGATTACCACCAACCTACAAATAAATAATATGGTTTTATGTGTGGTTAACCAACAACTAAAACATCAATAATGTGTTATAGGAAAACCAACAACCTAAAAAGATGGTTTTATAGGATAACCACAAACCTATCATGATGCTAAAATACTCTATTAGTTCTCATCACTATCTTTACCTCAAAGGGAAATAAAAAATAATAATCTCACTTATTAAATTATGTGAACATGAATGTATCATTTGCTCTTATTTATAGAAAGTTAAAACATAATTGAAAAAAAAAATTCCACAAATCCATTGTGTGGCCCCATCGCTTGTGGTTGACAAGAGGATGTTATTTGTCCTCTAACCTTGTATGTCCTACATCCTCTAGTAGGTCACTTCTTACTCAAAAAATATGGCAGTGAAGCTCATTTGTATGTTGTTTTTATCAAATAACCTCCCCATTAAGATTCACATAATATTTTTATTTTGGACATTGATGTTGCCCAAACATACATCTAGTAAAAATAGGTAGATATTTGATTTTAACTCTTTTGACCTACCCAATGACATACCATCTACACAACTTTGGAATCTATAGCTTGACTATTAACAAGAAAACATACACTATTGAATTTTATTATAATAGACTAAAAAATTAATGGAAGACATTTAATAACTTAAAATTAATCTTTTGACTAAATATGATAATAGACTAGCGATTATTGGTTCAATAAAATCCTTTGACACTTCTTTAATTTTTTTACCTATTAAAAGATGGATATAAATTATAAGAGATGATATGAACACAAATATAAACTAAATTGATTTAGAATTAAAATCCTTGGACAATATTATAATGGAACAACTAATTTAAAAGGAGTTCATATCATCTAAAAAACTCACTCCTAACTTTGACTATAAAATAATCTTAAATTGTTGTTTAATGCAAATTGACTAAATATGTTATTTTAAAAACATGACATAGAATATCTTTTATGGTTTGACTAACCATACAACACTTGATCAACAAATGGAACTTATTGACAAGACTCAATAAACTAGATATTAAAAAAAATTAAATATAGACATATAATACTACGTAATATTTAACCATTAAAACCACTTTTTGACATGAACATTTGAAGAGGATAGAAAAATTATAGTTTCAAGAATGGACCAGGTACACAAGG
>JARHVA010011675.1:0-35615 GCA_037957365.1 Torreya grandis | reverse complement strand
GATGTCAATTAAAATTGGAACTTGTTTAAGATTTATTTTAAGCCTTGGTGTGTTTATCAAGTCATGGAAGTCTCATTTAGAGTGATATATGTATAAAAAGGTTGTAAACTACCTCTAAAAGATGATGACTAAGTTTCAAGCCCTTTGTCCCCAAAAAGGCAAAATAAAGGCCTAAGGCCATTTTGATTAAGCCATATGATAGGGTTATAAGAACTTATAATGAATCATATTATTTTAATATCTTATCCCTTGTCATAGATATTATCCTTGCAAAAATTTTGAGGTCAGAAGGTTAGTGGAGGTCAATGGTCAAAAGGCCCAAAAGTTGCCCTTGAAACACTATTTTCAAGCACTTGAATCTACAAGTTTTGAAGCTATAAGTGATTTTAATAGTTCAAGGAGCTAGTAAGATATGTATCATACTTTGAATGGATTTTTGACATGGAAATATAACATGAACATAAATATCATTAATTTAATGCTGATAGGCTATGTTTTGGACCCCCATACACACCTGTAGGTGCCCTTCACAAGGAGGTCAACCACCATAGATTGTAGTTAGCAGTGGACTAGGAAGTGAAGTGTTTTGGTGTGGAAATAGCATAATATGAAAAAAATGATCCAATAAAACACTAAAATTAATATAATTGAAACTAAATATAATTTTATTAGATAGGGTCTCAAGCCTCAAATAGGCCTACATAAGATTTTTAGGATAATACCCATTTACAGTTGGCTAAGCAGGTGAGGAACAAGTAAACAAGGTATCTTAAGGTGAAAAGCATAAATATGAAAAAATAGTATAAATAAGTTAAAATATAAATTATAGGAAATTTAAAAATGTTTTTGGACTTTGATTTTAAACTTAGAACATATGGATCACCAAGAGGAAACATCATTAGGTAAAAACATAAAATACATAGTATGTTAAATATGACTGCTCTTATGAGCATTTCAAACCCTAAACATGAAGGAAATCAAGAAAATTTATTAATTTCATATTTTATGGATATATTTTATTTTACACATTGTATTTAAGTCTAAAATTATGCAAATTACACCTACATGGTTTCTTCCCAAATAGGAATACAATTAGGTAGGGTAATACAGTTCTGACCAAGTAAGCAATCTTGAGGTACATGTGAGAGTTTAGAAGGATGATTAAATGCTAAAAAACATTAATAAAAAATATAAAGATATAATATCACCATAATAATGAGTATATATCATAAAGAGGAGTCTAATGATGTAAAAATGCAACCCACATGAGAAATTCCTACATGGTCCTTTTGCTAGCGATCTACCTCAGCTTTTAGCACTTTTAAAGGGGTTAACCATATGATAAAATGATAAAATTTTGTGTAATATGTGATAAAAACTTTTATAATGCCTTGAAATATCCATTTTGTCAAGGAGAATATGGGAAGTACCCTTTATTTCATCTTAGATAGAGGGTACTTACCCTTATAAACAAAATTAGTAGGGTTTGGAGAATGAGGTAGAAAGATGAGACTAGGAGTTGGGGAGACATTTTAAGGAGTTGTTTTGAGATAGAAAATACCTATAAAACATGGAAAATAAAGTAAATAATAAGTAATTTAATCAAGGAGGCCTAAAATCTAAGGGTTACAGTCAGGCCTACTAGGCAAGATTTAGGCATAAATCCAAATGGGAGTCCAACTTCTCTTATAGCTCTTGGTAGGAATTATAAATTGTTATGAAATTATTATGGGGGAAATTTATATTTTTTTAGGCTATTTATATGTAAGGTGAAGTATCATAAGTCATTTTTATCTCCAAGGTACACTCAAGCCTACTTGTCATACCTAAACCTAAAGCCAAAAGGAGATCCATTTACACTTATAGCATGAGATATGAATTGAAAACATTTGGGACATGTTTTTGAGGAAATTTAAGACATGCTAAATAATTTAAATTTTATGAAAAACAATAAAAGGGCCACTTTTGTCTCAAAAACAATTTAGGCACGTGGGAAAGTAGAAAAAAAGCTTGATAGGTCAAGTTTAAAAGCTCAAATATCACTTAAATCTTTAAATGGGTAAAAAATAAGTTTGGAGGTGTTATTATGGTCTTATAAAATCATTTTTGTAATATTTATTTTCTTGTTGAACATAAAGTTTTTATGAACAATGCTTAAGATTCAAAACTGGTAAAAACCCTTGTAAACCCTTCCTAGTGACCAGTTTGGAGAAATGAATAAGGTAAGTTGATATAAGGACATATTTTGACACTAAAATTTATTTTAAATTTTATAGGAATCAGATATGATCCCTAACATAAAAACTGGTTGTACAAAATCTATATGTACATGGCATAAATAGGGTTTTTTAAACTATTTTATGTGTTATGTAGGTTTTAAGAGGTTTCAAGAGGTGAAAATAAAATGGATGGAAATAATATGAATTAATATAACCCCAAATATAGTTTTAATTCCTTTAAATAAATTCTAATTTCCTCAACCATAGCTCTCATCTTAACCAGTCAAAACTGGCATAGTGGACTAGCTAGTGAGAAGGGTGGAGATCTTCAAGTGAGGTGATTTTAAGGTGTCCCTGATGATTCAAAGTCAGTGGATGGTATTTAAATTTTTAATCCATTCCATACCATGGATTTTAATTGTAAATTAAATCCAAATGTGAGGCCAAGTGTGTAGGGTGCATGAAGGAGGAGTTTTTTTGGACTATAGATGATGATAACTCATTCCCAAAATTTTCCATAGGACTAGGCATACAAAAAATTCATGGAGAGGAATTAATAATACCCTTATCCTTATTTCCAATAATCATACCTGTTCCTAGTAATTTATGAGGAATTAAAACAAGGACAATCATAAAGGCAATTTTTCTATGCCAACACATGGAGTTTCATGCCACTTTGCAAGAGTTTGAAGACTTGGATGGACACTTAGGATTCATAACATTTAATTTTTCATCCCAAATCATATTATCATGCAAAATTTACTAATTCTCTCAACTTTAAAAGTGTCCTTGTGACCCTTGGACTTCTCTCTTCATCTCTCTCTCTCTCTCAAATTCAATAAGAGTTACAATTTTTGGCTTTTGTAATCTAATACCACACCATGTATGGTGAAGCCTTGTTGGTTTTGAAATTTTAATTTATTTAGAAAATAAATTAAATATATTTTGAGTTAAAAAATTATCTTGTTAAAGTGTGCGAAGAGATGTATAGTGAATGGTTAAGAAATATTCATTTATCCTTGCTTTCTCTAAATCCATCCATGTTTGATGCAAGTGATTCCATGTCTATCAGGTCATATGAAGTGTTGTGAAGTGTATGAAAATTTTATTAAGTTTACAAGGAAGTCTTATCATATATAAAATTATTTATTTTTCCACTTACCTTAGATAGTTTTCATACATGGCACCTTCATATTGAAATATTGATGTTAGTGCATTCTAGGATTCATAGACTAGTGTTGTATGCCTTGTCTCAAAAGTGATAGAGTATAATAGTGTTATGGTAAAAAAAAAAGTGAATCATCCCATATAATTGATTTCATTTCATGCAAATTCTATCCCTTTTCTCCATAAACAATTAGTTAGTATAGGTGAAAACATTTTATGGCACATCTAGGGAGATAGCCCTTCATTTTAGAGATTAATCTCATAGAATTGACTACCCAAAACATGTGATATGTTTTCATTGTGCCATTTTTATTAGGAGATTTTATGCATATAATTAAAGAGTTAAAACCTCAGTGATGATAGGATTATATTCCATTTTCATATATCATAGTGGGTTTTCTTTCCCTTGAGGGTTTTCCACTCATATATGTGTTATCTTGTATGAATGGTTCTTTATGTTTTGCTAAATCTCAATGTTTATTTCATAATTCATGAATGATTATGAATAATTGATTGAAATTTTTAAAAAAATACTAATTCAACCCACTCTCATTTTCTTTTCTTCTAATAGGATATGAAGAGAATAACTTACATGATTATTGGATACAATGAGTAGTCCAAAGCCTATAGACTACTTGATGTTTCCACTAAAAAAGTCATGGTAAATAGAGATGTCATAGTAAATTAATAGATGCCATACTTAAAAAAAAAAATGTATAGTTTTAGATATTGAGTCATTGTTTCTTTGTAATTATTTTATTATAAGTTGTGATGTGAAAGTTAAAAAGGATTCTAGTTGATCAATGGAATCACATTCAAGGGAGGGAATTACTATAGGTCATTATGAGTTTACAAAATAAAAATCAAAGAAGCCAAAGTGGTACTCTACCATAATGGACACACTAAAAGAGGGATACTTGTGACAAGGTGTGGAAGGAAGAAGATTGAGATCAATAAAGAAAATTAGTAATACAGATGAGCGTGCTAATTTTGATTTAGCAACTATAGTTTCATAGACATTTGAGCCTAATTATTTTTTAGAGGCAAAATGGAAGCCTAAGTGGAAATAAACCATGTAATTGGAATATTATTTGTTGATGAAAAATAAGACTTGGGAACTAATAGATCTTCTATGAGGAAATAAATCCATTTCTTGTAAATGGATTTATAAGGTAAAGTTTAAGGCATATGGTTCCTTAAAAAAATATAAAGCCAATTTTTTTGCAAAAGGTTATGCATAAGAGGAATGGGTTGAATATGAGGAGGATTTTTATCCTACCAGTAATATGGTAACTTTTAATTTGATTATTTTTATTGCTACTCAGTTTGGATGGTAGGTGCACCAAATGGATGTTAAGAGTGCCTTCTTGAATGGTGATCTATAGGAAGAGGTCTACATTTCATATCCATAAGGTTTATAATTAATTGGTAAGGAACATCTTGTATATAGGTTTATTAGGTACTTATATGGGCTTAAGTAGGATCCTGGAGCCTAGTATATGAAAATAGATTCTTACCTTATGGATTCTAGTTTCAAAAGGTGTCATTGTAAACCAAATCTATATGTAAAGGTGTTTGATGATGATATATTGATTCTCATTATATATGTTGATGATATAACCATTAGTGGGAGTACTGATAGTCTCATTCAATATATCAAAGCTTATATTTTTTGTACTTTTAACATGATAGACTTAGTACTATTAAAATACTATTTAGGTGTAGAATTTTGGCAAGTTATCTGTGTTATAAAGATGTTAAAGAATCCAATTTTCCTTTCTAAGACCAAACACACTATGGTTCACCATCATTACATCTGATAGTTGGTTATAAATTAAGACATCAGTCTCTTCTACTACCCCACTACAAGGCAACCAACTGATATAGTGACCATACCACTTGGTTTATACAAGTTCATAAAATTTTGGGATAAAATTGCTCTTGCTTCTAGTTTAGTCATTAAGTGAGGTTGTTATCATATTATTGTAAATACCTTAGGTTTATGACTAAGGTATATTTACTATACATTTTTTATAGTGGTTTTAACCACTTGGGTACATAGGTTAATTGGTTTGATAGGACTAACTATTTTACACTACCAGATGATTTTTATTTCACCCACCTCCTATATTCTCAGGTGTCTCTTTTGTGCCTATCTAATAGGATCCTCATGTATTATTCAGTACCCTAGTTAATTGATTTCATCATCTTTTTTGATAAATATAATAATAACTAAATAAATCTATGTAAAGAGATATGAAATAGGAAAGGAATAAATACACCTCATTGGGTATGTGAAGCAATGTATGAACCTAGTGATAATTTATGTGTGTGAGTGTACATAGAAATTAAATTATTTAATAACCTAGAATGAGTTAATATCTTTATCAATCCTCATATTTGGGTGGATTAAGAAGTCAATCCACTTTTGACTCCATCATTATCCACTCTGTTCAATGGATCATGACCTATGAATATATTGGATAAGATTATAAGTACATCTAACCCTCTCATGTGGGTGGCTCAAGAACTCAATTAAGCCATGAATCCATAATTTCCTACTCATGTGAAGTATATGAATCTAAAACTAAACTACACTAACTATTAAAAGTATCTAACTAGGTATATATAACTATGTATTCCAGCTTCATGGCCACTCAAGTACATTAGGCAACTTTGGTCCACTCGAGACTACCAACCACTAAAGGTGGAATAAGGAATGAAACTTGTAATAAATTGGAATATGATATAAAGTGTAATTGTGCATATCTAAACTATATGTTGCACACATGTCCCCATTATAATATCTAAGTATACTAATTCTAGATTGAGTATGCAATAGCTATATTTTGTTTCTAAACTGAATGTGGAAGTGATCATGTCATGTATTATGTCCCCAAAAATGAGTAACGCGTATGAATATGAACTAAAGTGAGTGTATCTAATCAAAATATGAACATAACTATCAAACCTATGATTATACCTATGTAAATCTATATTGCACATGAAGTACTATTATGGCTAATTTGGACTACCCTGAAGCTAGGGTTACTAGATAGTAATTCCATGTAGTGGATACTAGTTCCATATGGTGCTATTGTCCCAATATAAGAAATAATGTTTGTCTAGTCTAAAATCTAGATAATATAAATTATTTTCTAAGTCACTTTTCTCTCTAGTCTGGTTTCTAAAACTTATCTCATGTACTAAAAATTATATGTGAATAACAATGTAGTAACCTAATCTCTATGACAAACCCCTACGAATGCCCCATATTTTGAGGGTAATTTTTAGACATGTGTAAGAACTATCCTCAAAATAAGTATGCCATATAAGATGTATGTTATAATCTAGCATTGCACAAGGGTGACAAGAGAGATGCAATTAATGTATAACAACAAATTTGAGTAGCTATCTAGGGGGATGGGGAATTATGACCATCATGGAACACAATTAGGATGTATGGATGCATGAGGTCCCTCATGGCATCAAAAACTAGTGTGTGTAACAATAAAACACAAGTGTCATGGTGAAGATATATATAATAAATCATACATACAAAAAACATGAGCCATATAAAAGATAGGCTTAGGGGCCATAATATAAGGGACACAGGCACATGTCACTAAATTTGAGAATAGAAAACATACAAGCATATGTTGAAATGTCCACATACACAAGCTACAAGCAATTTGGCTTAGATCCACATGTCCACATATACAATCAAGAAAAGACACATAAGTGATATGGGTATATGTACAAGGCATACATACGTAGAAGTGGTATAGGGCCAAAGAAAATTATAATATTCAAATGTCATTGAATAGAAGAAGCATATGAAACACAATCAAGTCTAATCTAGGAAATCTATAAATAAAGTTATGTATAACTATGTAGTATAAATATATATAAATATTAGGATGTACATATGTTATGTATAAACTAGTGATAGTCTACAAAAAATTAGAGCGTAAGAAAAAATGATCAATATCAAGATATATGAATGTGTAAAATGGAATGTATAGAATGTAAGGATTGTAGTAGAAATTTTATATGATATGCCCTTGAGTGGGTGATTGTATCAAATGCCTAAACATATATTAGTGTATATGAACCTACTAGGTAGATGATATAAAGTCTGAATCAATGTAATAGACCAGAGTTGTGTATGTAATTTTCAAGCACTTGAAAAGAACAAGTGAAGCATGCATGTATGATAAAACTAACTATACTAAGATAACTAGCATATGTAATATCTATAAAGTAGTATAAATTTAAACACAATATTGCATATAATATATAAATTTTATGTTTTATATGTAATATTTTAATGTTTTTATGTTTTTGACATGTTATATTGTTTTTATATTTCTAGATAATAAGCTATGTACAAGCAATTTGAAACTGAACTATGTACAAGGAGCAAAGAGAAAGAGAGAAAGTATGTAGCAGAAGAGATAAACCATACTAACCAATGAGTCTCATAAAAGAATCCCTATTAAAGTGACCTATGTCAAAAATAAGAATGGTAATCTCTCATGTAGTGTGAATGTTATGATGTAGTTGAATGTTTTTGTAGTAGGAATCCAAGTATTGTACATCATCTAAATCATACTAACCTAAAATGTAATTGGTATTGCCTCATATTTATTTGGCCCTTTTGAATTGTGAATTGGAATATTGATTATGTTCTTAACTTTTGAAACTATGCTTATTGTAGACATATGGTGTTGTGGAGGCTCTTTTGATATAAATCCTTTTTTGGGAATGCTTATTGACTTAGCATGATTTTGACTTTGTAACTTAAGTTCTTTCTCTTCTTGTAACATTTCCTATGTATCTATATAATTTTCCTTGATAAACTATATTTAAGAATAATTTTCCTTAAGATGTTCAATAAATCCCAAACCTTATTGACCAACATTATCGACTGTTAGAATAAGAATAGTGATGCCATGGGCCTTCTTGCCCAAACCTTGACCACAATAATCAAACTGTTGTAGATATTTATGACTCAAATCATACCATTTTGAAAGTTACACCTCATTTTGGATAGGTAGATTTTCATCTTTGGCTTGCTTTGACTATCATTGTTGAATTATTTCTTATTCTAATTGTATTTTTTAAACCTTTTATTGTTTTGAGTTATGATTTTTTAATCATTTTTTCTTATTTCTAAATTTGACCATTTTTGAATTTATTTATATGTCATTGTATGTTGTTTATATGAAGTGATATTATGTGATTCATATGTATTAATTGTCTATTGTATTTTCCTTTTCAATGTTAAACATGAATTGGTGTGGTGTACATACATTCTATGATATACACAATAATATTTAAATCTCCTTACTGGGTGTAGAGGGGGTTGATTGATTAACTTATCTTTAATCATTTTCCTTAGTATCTCACTTGAAATCTTATTTGACATTTTAATGCTTTATGTATCACTAGTTGTAGATGTACTTTGTTATGATTTATGATTTGAATATGTAACATTATTTTCCATAAATTGACTAGGTGAATATGCATATACATGATTTATAATAGTGTGTCATAGAGGCCTCACCTTGTAAATTGATTTTATAATGTTGTAATAGTTTCATGTAATATTTTATTCCAATTTTGTAAACTTGTGATTATCTTTCTCATATTGTTAATTTTATCACATAGAGTCTTAAAAGTGCAAACCATAGTTATTTCTAATTGAACATGTAGGGACATACCCTTTAGGGGAAGAGGTGTGAATAGGTTGAGTATGGGAATAGTTACATTGGTAGAGGATAATTCATCCCATGGAGGAATGATAGCATGGACCTGGTTAGAGTAAAAGTAACAATCACCCTCATGGAGATGAGGATGAGAAGGCGATTCTTTCCTATGCATAAAAAATGGCATTAAAACTTGAAACATAGTTGTTATCTTATGTGATAAATATTTTGTGTGTATGGGTTTGATTTTTAATGAAATTACATAAAGGATAAAGATAACATGCCATGAGATATGACATATATTGAAATTGATATAAAACATCATCTATACATGTGTTTATGTCTTTTTGGCTTCATTCTAAATTAAAAGGAAAAAACATGAAAATGAAAGTATTAAACTTTGTAAAAAAAGTGATTAATTTATTCTATCATTACTACATGATTATATTAAATACAAATTAAAAGCTATATGGATCTGAAATATGAATTATAGAAATGTAAACCCTAGGGTTATCTAGGGTTATGGTTTTAAGTTAAGGTTACTTTGTAAAAATTTAAATTACATTAAATAAATGAGACCCTAAAGTGGGATTAATTAAATAAACTAGGTTATGCCAAAAAATTAGAAAAATATAATTTTATAACCCTAATTTATGACATAAAAATTGGAAAAAGGTAAACCCTATGTAAAAATAATGTTTTAATCAATATTCAAACTAAGTCAGGTTCACCAAATGATTTAACCTTTTAGGGTTTTACAAAAGTAAATCTTAAGTTAGATTACAGGGATAAGTTGTCTAAATTAGTGAAACAATATGCAATAAATAGCCACTAATTTTTTATAGGTTTTGACTAGCTTTGAATTTATAAAAATAGTAATAAATTTGCATAGATAGAGATTTATCTAGAAAGTGATTGTCATGGAAGATTTGGGTGCTAAAAATAGGGTTATAAATAGGTGTGAGTGTCATCATTAGGGTTCCTATGCATTAGATAGTATTGCCCACCTGGATAGTAGTGTCATGTTGCTCTAGTGTCATGAAAATGGCACTAGTGTCATCTTTGATGAACTATTTCTATTTTTTGGGAGATCAAGTGCCTATGTTTCTAGGTTTTATTATTACACGCATGAAATCTAGAACTCTGTATTATTGATGGAAAATTTGATTTTGTGTGTGACCCCTAATCATCCTTGCATGTATGACATGAGCTGAAAATTTATGCTCATTAGTAGGATAAGATGGACATCCTCAACACCCCACTATGAAGAGAGTTTTCTATATAACAATACTCTAGGGAGGGATTAAGCCCTATGTATTTCTCCCACCTAGTGCTTGGTGAAAGTGTAAGTGAATGCTATAATGAGAGTGGTATTGAATGTCTTGAGTTTCATTGAGATTTGAAATTTTTGAAATTTGGGATTAGGGAAATTGTAGATGGTAATATTCATAATTAGGGTATAATAGGGATCATGTACCTTGATTTTTCCCAACTTGTTTCTTATTTGAATAGACTTTTGCATCTATTTTCAATCTAATGGAAAGAGATATAATACTCTTGTATGCATAGTGATCCTTATCTTGTGTAGATGATAAAATGTAATTAGGATGACCTTAAGAGGGGCACATTTTTGAAAATATATCCATTCTAGCTGAGTTGGGGTAAAGGATACTAGCACCAATTTGGGGACAATATCACCTTGTAGATCTAGTGTACTTAATGTGGCACTAGTTTTTAGATTGTAGAGTATTGGGAAAAATGGGTTGGATTGTGTTTGAAATGACAAAATATGTCTATGGTCTACATAAAGGCTATAAAAGTTTGATAAAGGATTTATGATAGGTCTAGGGATAAAATTAGAACATGTTGTCCCAAGAAACACTCTTAACATCAAAATGCCATTTTTTAGTGATTAAACATATCTATACAAGAGATATGATTGAATATGAATATAATATTATCTAAAATCCTAGTCACACACTATTTTATGATCACAAGGTGAGATATTAGGAAGACATTGAGAAGAAGATAAACCTTTATCCTCCTCTACCTTATTTCATTTTATAATTTCCTCCACCTTCAAAGGATAGAACACCCTCTAATCAGTAACCCAAAACCAAAGGGGAATAATATATAATCTAAGTAAAATACAATAATAATAAACATTTAACAATGTATTAATATATAAAGGGAATTAATAAATTTATGAGGATAATTTGGTTCCCTCGTATTTAAAATTTTAATTTATAATGACTACCATTTTGAATAATCAACATGAATTTTCAACATAAAAATATCTTAAAAATCCAAAAACTCCTCCATTACTTATTTTCTTTCATATAAGGTTTCAAATTATAAAAGCATCACACGTTAATTGATATTAACAGGAGTGGAGTGTTCCATTAGCAATCCATGATTATATGGTAGTTATATCTAAGTTGTGAAAGTATGCTTCACACACATTTTTTTAATCCTTGAAGGAACAAATTTTAAATAGTTGTTCAAAGATAGAAAAAGTGGTCAATTTTGATGCCTAATTTATCAATAAACCTCTACCATTATATTTTTTTAGTTCTTCAAGATCTTTCAATAGCTAGTCAATGAGAATATTTTTCTACATAATTAAAGCTTGGGTATTTTCCATAGAAAAAGTATATGTTGAATCCATTTTAAAACTAACCTCCTCATCTAGTAAATACCTTATCTCTTTATATATTATTGATTAAGCATGGGTCACTAATGGAATTTTTTGAAAGGATGCTATATTAGTCCTACTAATATTTTTAATCCTATAATATTAAACCCTTATTCAAAAGAATTTAAAATAAAATTATTTTGATGAATTTTGTCCCCAACTCCAAATTATTCATGTTTTATATTTCATTTATTAATAAAAGGGTAAAGGGATAACAACACTAAGGAGTTAAATAAACCCTCTCAAGATAAAAATTTATATTTTACAATTACCTTAATTTAACCTTTTTAGGGTTTTAGCCATGTAAATCTTAATTAGATTAAAGGGGTTGAGTTATCCAAATTAGTGAAATAACATGTAATAAATAACAATTGATTTGTTATAGATTTTGATTGGATTTGAATTTCTAAAAATATTAATAAATATGTTCAAATAGAAACTTATCTAGAAAATGAATGTTGTAGAAGATCTGAGTTCTAAAAAATGGGTTATATATGGGTCTAAGGGTTGTTAATAGGGTCCTTGGGTCTAATTATTCACTATGAAATAACACGTCACCTAGTCAGTAGTGCCATGTTGTTCTAGTGTCTTGAAAATGGCACTAGTGTCCTTTTTTTAGGAATTTTTCTATTTTTTGGGAGCACCTATGCCTATGTTTCTAAGTTCTATTCTTGCACACATGAAATTTTAAACTCTATATCATTCCTAGAATAATTGATTTAGTATGCAAACCCTAATCCTCCATGCAATTATGCCATGATATAAAAATATGAATTTTTTAGTAGGATAGGATAGACATCTTAAACACCCCATTGCGAAGAGAGTTTACTACATACCCAAACTTCAAGGAGGGATCAAGCTTGATGTATTTCTCCCACCTAGTGCTTGATGCAAGTTCAAGTGAATGCTAGAATGAGAGTTGTATTGAATACCTTATGTGAGTTTTAGATTGAAAATATTTGAAATATAGGCTTACGTAAGATGTATATGGTAGTATGAAAAATTAAGCAAGAATAGGGATCAATTACCTTGATTTTGTTTAACTTATTTCTTATTTAAATATGTTTTTTGTATCTATTTTCCATTTAGTAGATAGAGGTTTAATGGTCTTGTATTTGTAGTGATTTGTAGCTTACACATATAATAAAATGTACCTAGGTAGACCTTAGGAGGGGTACACATTTGAAAATTTATCTTTTTTGGATATTTAGGGAAAGGGACACTATCACCACATGACTCTATTGTCATTAATGTAGTGCTAATGTCCAACTGGTAGGCTATTGGGCACAACAGATTAGGATCTAGAAATATTGTTCTAGGACTATGTTTGTGCTAATAGAATATGTTTGTGGTTTGCACAATGGCTGGAAAAGTGTGATAAAGGCTCTAGGATAAGTCTAGGTCTAATCTAGGAATAGGTTATCTCAAGTAATGTTATTAACATCCAAATACCACTTTTATGTGATTATATTTGTCCCCCCCCCCCCTTTATGATAGAAAAGTAGAAAAGCAAAATGACTAGTATAAAGGAAAAATAAGTGTACATAGACTTAGTTAGGAAGTGAAGCTTGTGTATCTAAGTATAAGTATGTGAGGTTGGGTATGCATATGTGAAACATGATCCAAAGCAATGACCTACAACGGAACATGTAAAAACTAGTCCTTACTTAAGAGATTATCAAAATCAAAATACTATGTTGAATAAATTAAGTAAAGTTGAGTAAAGAGATAGGAAAGAGGAAAGGAAAGAATACACCTAGTTGAGTATGCAATCCAATGCATGAACCTAGTGATCAATAATATGTGCATGTATATTGTGATCAAATTATTGAATAAATTGGAATAAGCAGATACCTTACTCAATCCTCATGTGTGGGTGGCTCAGTAACTCGATCTAGTTTTGACTCCATCATTTCCCACCCTTACTTGGATCATGGCCTATGAATAACTTAGATTAGACTACAAGTGTGTTAACCCTCTCATGTGGGTGGCTCAAGAACTCAAGTAAGCTATGAATCCATCATTTTACACTTGCATGAAGTAGATGTATCTAAAAATTAATTACACAAAGTGATGAAATTATCTAATTGTGTATATCTAACTATGTATGTCAACTCCATGTCCATTCAAGTACATTAGGCAGATTTGGGCCACTAGAGAATGCCAACCAATATAGATGGAGTAAGGCATGAAACAAGTGACAACCTATAATATGATAACAAGTGCATTCATCATAGAGAATGACATGGATTCTTCCATTCCATCTAGTCAACTTCTACGTAACTGAGCATATGAAAATTATGTATCATGCATATTCCCCAATATGATATCTGAGTATGTAATAACTATATATATGTATATGAACTAAATGTTAGAGTGATCATGTTGTGAATGCCTCCCCTAATCTAAGTAAATAGTATTAAAATGATCTAAAATGAGTGTATCTGAACAAAATTTGAACATAACTATCAAACATTCAACTATGTAGGTGCAAATCTATACTATACTTGGTGTACCTTTCTAACTAATGTGGATTACCTTGAAGTTGGGGATACTAGATAATATCACCATGTAGTGGACAATAGTAATTCATAAATAGTAATTATCCATCTGCTAATAAATACTAGTTTATTTAAAACATATTTTTAAAATATGTCAATTTCCCAAATTTACTTAAAAGAATTGACTTTTAAACTCAAATGTAAGTTATCTAAACAATTTTAATTGTGAGTGTTTTGTAAACTCATTTAATGTTATTTTTTAGTTAAAAACATTCAATTCACATTTTTATCTCTATAAAAGGTCTCTTAATTAAATTTTAGTAATTAAATTCTAAATATCAGTAAAAATTAAAAATTGATATATTATAGAAAACTAAAATAAAATAATAAAATTGAGACCAGAGATTGTTTATGAGGTTCACCAATTAGCTACATCCTCAAGTTTATTCAAACTATTTCCTTTAAATAAGATGTAAATACAATGATCAAAACTTACATCCTTAAATAACTTACAATTCATTGATCAACCTCTAAAGAACTCTGATCATAGATCACAAATATCCTTCATTTCCAAAATGATCACCTACAAATATATATCTCTAAAATGGGGAATTTATCTCTCTTCAAGGAGGAAAACACTCAAAATATTTACAAACTACCATCTAAGTTTCACAAATCCCTCTCTATAATTTACAAAGATTAACAAAAGATTCTGCAATAGGAAAAATAGCCTCAATCAGGCTATTCCAAAATTTTGATTCTATACAAATAAATACAATATGTATTTCCTCTATTCATATATCTATATTTTGATAATAAAAAATCATGTAAAATATAAAATGAAATAAAGTTTTTAATATCCAATGTTGGCTAATAAACTCAATTTTGCCTCGAAGTGCTTAAACTCCCATAATAGGTTATATGTAAATTAAACAAAATAAAATACCGTATATTATGGGTAGTTGAACACCATACTTAATATATCAAAATGCTTCCCAAAAATAACATTCCATGTTACCATGATCTTCAACCAAAATTTCCCACCAATATTGTGATCATGCAAAAAGGCAAATGATGACCCACATGGAGTAAAAGATGGGTAAAGGATTTTAGCACCATGCATTTAATTTAATAATGCACCCCACTTAAATAACACATTCCACATAACACCAAGACTGAAAAACATAATAAAAAGGTGGGTGCATGTTAATGAGTAAAGCATATATGTTAAGTTCCAAAGGTAAGTAATATGAGGATAATTTTTTATTAAAATATCTCCCAAAATAACCAAAGGCTAAAACATGTTCCACCAACCGTAATTGATAATCCACATGGGTAAAAGGGAACATGGGTAACATTTATGGCAAGAAGGTGTTTAATGCCAAACATAATTGGTAAAATATAATTACACTTTAACTTAGCTTCCAAAACATATTCCATGTCCTTGTAAGTGGATTTTTGGTGGTTGGCACCAAGAATGAAAACTTTGACTTATCATGGATATAATACATGTGGAGATCCATAGGATTATTCTCTAACATATTATCAAGAATAAATTATTAAAATAATATCCCAATGTTATAATAAATAAGATATTTAATTAATTAAACACATCCCAAGTAAAATAAAAAAAACCATTAAATAGGATATTAAATTAATATTTTGAAAATGGAGGAACTACAGTGGGAATAATTGGTTAATTGGAAAGAATTTCTTGGTTGCATTAGTGTAATTATATGTAAAAATTGATAATGGGGTAATGTGGGTAAAGGTCAGTTTGGTCCCACATCTACAACACAACACCCTGTCAACATAGTAAAATAATTCCAATATAATAATTAATTATATAAATTATTTATGTTTTTTCCATGTGTCAACTTTTCATTATGACACTTGTATTTTCCACATTAATCTCCCGATCAAACCTTCCTTATAAGACCCTTTTGGTCCCCAAAAGGTCAAATCACTCTATGAATCTACACATGGTTCACTCTAAAAACATCACTAAAAAATATCATGGTAATGATTTAAAAATCAAACTAAATACCTAAAATACCAATGAAATAAATATCTATCGATACCAAATTGTAGATAAAATACAACTACCTATGCAAATATCACATCTTTAAAATGTTGAATCTGCCAATCACTACAAAATGATCACCAAGTGAAATTGTAAACCAATTTGTTAATGTAATAAATATACATGATAATTGTAACCACATTTAAAAGTTACAAAAAAATTCCCAAAATGAATGAGGGACTTACAAAAATTGTGTAATTATCATCCATAGCTACAAAAAAAATTTAAGATTATTACAATTACAAACAATGCCCAAAAAGAGTCTTATAAGCGTCTATTTGCACTACCTTTAACAATGCCCAGAAAGGTAATTTGATAGGCTTTCTAAAACTGGTGGGTTTAACACAACTTCCTTTTTTTATTATGGATGCATAATTATTCATGGATGTCTTCTTGCAATACCTAGGACATAGTTGTGCACATAATACCCAACATTTATCATTTCAGTGACCACTTAGATTATAATGAGTTCAATAATTATTACTCATTTATTTCTCCTTAGAAAATAAAGATGTCCTACTAGTTGGTTTTCTTTTCCAAAATAATGCAACACATTGATTATTTAATCCAAAAAAATTGCATGGATATTTAGATAAAAAATTCTATGATAATAAATCCTTATTTTCATAATTTTAATATACGTTGGAATATTTACTAGTTTGAATTTACCAACATTTCTCAACTCTATGTCCACTTTTGTGGTAATGAGTGCAAAATTTCCTCTTGCCCTTATTCTTGGATGAGGAAACATGTTTACCATTTCTGACCTTTAAATGATGAGATTGATCATTATCACCTACCTTATCTTTCACAAAAGGCAAAAAAATCTTTAGCAGATATTTTATCTTCCAAAAATAAGTAATAGAATGATTACTTAACCCATAGAAAGTACAAGGAAAAGTATACCACATTTTTTATATATCATAGCCATATTGTTCAAATTGAAAGAGTGCATTAGAAGTTCTAGAATTTACCAAATTATTAGTGTTGTGTTGTGTAAGAAAGAGGAGGTGGAATCTCAATACCTCTCATTTCATTTCTCTTAAACCTCTCATCCACCTATGATGGTTTATTCTGAAAATATAGTGGCTTATACCCTTGGTAGTTTGAAGTTTGTCTTCCTTCTATAGATTTGGAACTATCTCCAATTTCCATTTTGTCACCAATATACCCCAAACCTAAAAAATGAGGCCTATCCTCTACCTATATGGGATTAATTATGATTTATCCATTTTTACCAAGGCCTCTTCCTTCATATCCAATTTTATCTAATAGTTTAGACCTAATAGCCTTAGTTTGTTTGTTAAAAACACCAAAATCAATGTCTAAAACTGAATGAGAGGAGTAATACATGAGGAATTACAATGTATTCATCTATCATTATTTTTTCATCTAATGTGGAAGGCAATTCATTCATTCGTTCACCATTCTACAACTTTTCCAAGAGCTACATGCAAATTAAATGGAATAAAATCCCATATATTATGGGTGGTTGAACTCCATACTTAATTTATCAAAATTATTCCCAAAAATAACATTCCACATTACCATGATCTTCAAACAAAACTTCCAACAAAAATCATGATCATGTAAAAAGGCAAATGATGACCATGTGGAGTAAAAGGTTGGTAAAGGATTTTAGCACCATACGTTTAATTTAATAATACACCCTTCTTAAATAACACATTCCATATCCCACAAATACCACCAACCATAATAAAGTGGGTATCTATGTTGAAATTAAAAAGGTGGGTGCATGTTAACAAGTAAAGCATGCATGGTAAGCACCAAAGGTAAGGAATATTAGGATAATTTTTTATTAAAATATCTCACAAAATAACCAATGGCTAAAACATGTTCCACCAATTGTAATTGATAATCCACATGGGTAAAGGGGAGAAAGGGTAACATGCATGACAAGGAGTTTAACACCAAACATAATTGACTTAGCTTCCGAAACATATTCCTTGTCCATGCAAGTGGAGTTTTGGTGGTTGGCACCAAGAATCAAAACTTTGACTTATCTTGGCTAACATACACATGAAGCTCCTACTAAATAAGATTATCCTCCAATGAATTATCAAGAATATATTATTAAAAAAATATCCAAAGGTTTTAATAAATAGGATATTTAATTAATTAAACATATCCCATGGTAAAATTAAAAAACCATTAAATAGGATATTTAATTAATATTTTAAAAATAGAGGAATTATGATGGGAAGAATTGGGTAAGTGGAAGTAATATCTTGGTGGAATTAATGAAACTATATGGCAAAGTTGATAATGGGGTAATGTGGATAAAGTAGGTTTGGTCCCACATCAGCAACACAACACCCTATCAACATAATAAAATAATTCCAATATAAAAATAATTGTATAAACTCTTTATATTTATGCCACGTGTTGACTTTTCATTATGACACATGTCTTTTCCTCATTTTTCTAAACCATAAAAATCCTCCAGATCAAATAGTGCCCTATGAAACTAATGTCCCAATTTAGGCACTAATGTCTATTTGGTCTAAAATTTGGGTGACTAAACTAATTTCTAAGTCATTTTTTCCCTATGTTTGACCTGTGTCTGAATTATAAAATTGAGCCTATGTGCTTAAAATAATATATGAATATCAATGTAGGAAATTGATTTCTATGATAAACCCCTATGAATTCCCATCTTTTTAGGTTAGTTGGGAAACCTATGGAATAACTATCCTAAAAAAAATAGCTCTAAAAAATGTATCAGCCAAAGCATATATGACAATTGTGTGATATTACAATACAATGTGAAAATATAACATTAGAATGTAAAATTATCTAAGCATACGTATGCCATGTAATATGTACATTTTAATCTATCATTACACAAGGGTGTCAAGATAGATGTAATCAATGTGTATAATAGAAAATCTAAGTAGCTAACTAGGGGGATGGGGCATGATGTCCATCATGACACCCAAGTAGGAAGGGTAGATGCATGAGTTCCCTCTTGGCATCAAAAAATAGTGTGTGTAACAAGTAAATACAAGTTTCATGGTGAAGATACATACAATAAAGCATACATGCAAAAAATCATGAGGGACACACATGTAGGCCAAGGGGACACAATACAAGGGGAACGGGCACATGCCACTAAATCTAAGCATATAATACATACAAGGACATGTTAAAATGTATAAATACATAATAAATAATAAATTTTTATTAGAACCACATATAAGGACATGTCTAAATGTCCATATATATAATTAGGAAGGCACACACAAGGGGCATGGGAACATGTCAAAGACATAAATACATAGAAGTGGTGTAGAGCCAAAGAAAATTGGCATATTCAAATTCCTTTTAAATAAAATAAGTATAGGAACACAATCAAGTCTAAACTATGGAAGATATAAATGAAATCATGTATAAATGTATAGTACAAATCTATAAAAATTCTAAAATTTACATATACTGAGTATAAACTAGTTGTAGTCAGAAAAAAATTTGAGTATGAGTAGCCATGATAAATATCAATAAATATAAATATGTAAACTAGAATTTATAGATTTTAAGGATAAAATATAGTAGTATAAATTATGTATAAGATGACCCCAAGTGGGTAGATGTATCAAATGAATAAACCTAGTTTAGTGTATATGCCCATAGTGGGTAGATGATAGCAAGTCTAGATCAATATAGTGGATCAGAGTCTTGTATTTAATCTAAAATTACTTGATAAGAATAATTTAAGCATATAATTTATGATGAAAACAAATATACTAAGATAGCTAGCATATGTAGTGTCTGGTAAGTAATAGAAATATAAACATAGTAATGCATAAAATATTCAAATTTTGTGTTTTCTAAGTAATATCTGATTTTTTTTGTATTTCTATATGTATTATTATTTTTGTATTTTATGGATATAATCTATGTACAAGAAAATTAAAATAAACTATGTACAAGTAGAAAGATAGAAGAAAGTATGTACAAGTGGGTAGTAACCATACTAACCAATGACTCTCATGGGAGACTCATTATCACCATGACCTATGTTTATAAGTGAACTATGATAATGCATGTTGGGTGAAAGGGAAACTATGATCCCATAATCTACTGTGTGGATTAATTTGTGTTTGAATCTACATATGTAGATATGCTATGAATATATAGCACTAACTATGATGTCCTACGAACTATAGGGGTATTAGGAACCTTTCTAGTAGAAGAAATTGTAGGTGGCATATGTTACATATGTTGAGAACCCCTAGAACCCGATAGTACTAATCTCAACATAAATTGAGTAGAGGAAGTTACTCTAGAATTTTTGACATATCTCTAATGTAGTGGTCTCTCAAATAATAGTCTTTATGGGAGAGTATGCATATGTGTAGATACAATAGGAGTAGACTTTACCTACACTAATGGCTCCACTAAACTCTTGTGTGGAATTCTCATACTTTCCAAACATGTCTGTAGTAGTTTTTTTGAATTATATAGAAATTATATTGAAATATATAGAAACCTAATGAAATCCATAATAGGCCTTGTAAAATTTGTAGTAAGCCTGATAAAATCTATAGCTGGCCTATGTAATCCATAACTGGTCTAATGTAATCCATAGTTGGTCTATAACTAGTTTGATGTAATCTATATCTAGTCCATAACAAGCATATTTTAATCTATAGCTAGTGTGTAGCAAAATTGTAAGAGTCCATAACTTGACTAGAACACTGGATCTTGTTGTAAAAGATTATGATACTACTCCAACATTGTTTTTGAATGGTTACTCTTCATACTTTAAATCATTCTTAGCTTAATATGGACTATGTATGCACTCATTGACATCTTTTTTCCCAATAATCAATACTAATATCTAATAAATAGATAATAATGAATTTGGAAGACATAACCATGATATATACTTGTTATTTCATTTTAAATAAACCATAATTTCAGAAACTACATGTAGATTCAGTTCCTATGAAATAAAAATGATGTTATTTTATGGATATAATGAGCCATTTTATGGGCTCATCACTATTGTAAAACTAATTCTGGTGACTCTAGAAGGTTAGTGAAGAATCTACACTAAGGAGCAGATAAAACCAATCTAGGAGATGGCTCATAAGCTACATTGATTGTGGATTTTTAATCACTTTTGTTCTTTATGGCCCTTCCCTTATATAGATGTTTATTTTAACTCTTAGAAGTTGATTTTGATCCATTTATATACTTGAGTTTGCCCATTTATAAGAGTTTAACCTCTCTTTCCATAAATGTGTGGCATAAATCAATAAATGTAGGAAATTTTTTGAATAAGATATCTTTGTGTAATGTTGGTAAGAGTTTTTTTAAACATGTCCTAAATCTCTCTATATGCCATGGGGCTAGTCAATTTAGCTAATAGTGTCTTCTATCATAAGACATAATCTATGATAGTGTCATTCAAATTTTGCTTTAGCTATGTTACTTGTGCATATTATATCTTATCATTGATGTTGATAGAGAAGTGTGATAGAAACATGTCGGCTAAAGGATTGAATGCTATGATATATTGATTTGGTAAATCATAAAACCATTCTAGGGTATAATCCTTGAGATTGCATGAAAATAAATTTGTAATAAGCCAATCATTTAACACATTATCCAATCATGCTACATGAAAATATCTAAGATGATTCTCTTATTAACCCTTTCCATCATATAATGTAAGCTTAGGTGACATGCAATTAGATGGAAAGGGAGTATATGCTATGTGATGTGCCAAAGGTGTATGTAGGACAATGTTATAATCCAAGGCATGTGATGGCCTAGTGGCTCATTTCTTGAGATGTAACACCTTAGACTGTAAAGTATGAATCTCATGCACAAGGAATTTTATATTGTGAGTGGAGTAACTATCCAAAAGAGGTGTAGATATCATTGATTGATGTTGAATTACAATGTTAGGTTATGCTAGTTGAGTTGGTTAAGTTGTCCCTACTAGATGTGTAACAACATTATTAACTAGAAGAATTGAAGATTTACCATTGTTTAATTTTTGGAGTTCTTCTTGAACAATATTGATGAAGTCATCTTATATATCCATATGTCTAAACTTAAAGTCTTGTAATTTTTACTTATCAGTTTCATCAAATTTGTTCATAAATTATACCATTGTAGTTTGGAAGGTAGGAAAACAAGTTTTGTATATTTTAAACTTTTTAAGAATGTTAATATAAGAAAGATTACCAAAATTAAATAAGGTATCAAATATAATATTTTGGAAGTAAAATTTGACTATAATATAGAAAAGGATAGAAACCCTAAGTGTGTCTAGGATTAGGGTTTTTTGAATCTAAGGTTTATTTATTAAAAAAATTAAATGATATTTAAATAAATTGAAACCTTAATGTGAGATTGATTTAATGAGCTAGGTTATGCCATAAAAATCATAAAAATAAAAGTATGTATCCCTAATTTATTGTATAAAAATTAGAGAATACAAACTGGGGTTTGAAGCAATATTCAAAGTAAGGTAGGTTCACCAAATGATATAACCTTTTAGGGATTTTATATATGTAAATATTAAGTTAGATTAAATGTGTTGAGTTGTCTAAATCATTGAAATAACACTTGAAATTAGCAACATTTTATTTGTTATATAGTTTATCTATCTTTGAATTTCTAAAAATAATAATAAATATGTACAGATAGAGGCTTATCTAGAAAATGACTGTCATGAAAGATCTAGGTTCTAAAAATAGGGTTATAAATAGGTGTGAGTGTTATCAATAGGGTATTTAGGTCTGATTCTTCACTAGATAGTAACACTCCACCTAGATAGTAGTGCCATGCTGCTCTAGTGTCTTCAAAATGGAACTAGTTTCATCTTTTGAAGATTGTTCCTATCTTTGGGAGTATTTATGCCTCTAATTAGAGATTTTGTCCCAATTCACATGAAATATAAACTCTTTATTGTGCCTAGAATATTTGATTTAGTAGAAAAACTCTAATCCTCCTTATAAGTATGGCATGAGCTAAAAATGTTTGTTTATTAGTAGGATAGGTTGGACATCATCAACATGCCAATATGAATAGAGTTGACTACATACCAATACTTAGAGGAGGGATAAATCCAAATTTAGTTATACCACCTAGTTCTTGGTGTAAGTTCAAGTGAATGCTAGAATAAGAGTGGTCTTGAATACATTGAGTATGCTTGAGATTGAAAATCTTTAAAATCTAGGCTTAGGGTAACTATAAAATGTAATATAAAGAAGTAGGGAAGAATAGGGATTAATTACCTTGATTTTTCTCAAATTATTTCATATTTGAATAGGCTTTTTTCATAAATTTTTCATCTAGTGGATATAGGTATAATGGTATTATATTTATAGTGACTTATAGCTTATGTGGATAATAAAATTTACTTAGGCCAACCTTAAGAGGGGAACATGTTCGAAAATATATCTATTTAGGAGAGTTAAGGGAAGGGAAACTAGTGAAAAGTTGGGGACACTAATTCCATGTGGCTTTAGTGTTCTGAATATGGTTCTAGTGTCCAACTAGACAGTTATTGGGCACAATCTGTTAGGATCTGGAAATGCTATTCTAGGGACTATGTTTGAGTTGATAGAAGATGTCTATGGTCTAAATAATGGCTATAAAAGTGTGATAAAGGATATAGGATAGGTCTAGGACTAAGTTAATAATACACTATCTCAAGAAAAACTCTTAGCATCCAAAAACCACTTTTAGATGATTACATAATGCATCCAAAAAAACAATTTTAAGAGGTTATGATGAGATAGAAAATTTGTATTCCATTTAAAAACCATGTAAGACATCCTCTAAATAAAAATCAACATGAATTAAATAATATTCATTAAATTACTATACTAAGGTGTGAAATTATATATAAATGATAAAGATAAATCAATGAATAATGTCCTTCACATGATAGGTACTATTGATCCACATATTATACTTGGGGACATAAAAAATGAAGAGAAGAATGAGTGAAACCCTTACCCATATTTTCAAAAGTTTATACTTTATAAATAGATTAATTTATGATTTAGTGCCTTATACATCATAAGAAACCAAGACTCTCTAATTTTTCATAAACCCATGAATTTGGAAATGAATGATTCACTACCTGTCAGGTAATTGTGTCCTACATACAAAACATGCCTAGATAGATTAGTATTTGGGAAGTACTGGAGTGAATTTAGAGCATAAATATTTTTTATTTATTGAAGTAATCAAATGGGGAAATAATAAGATCACATGTCACTTGCAAACACTTTAATTAATTCTTGAGGTGAATTTATTGATATTTTAGGAAGTAGGTCTAAAAATAAGTATATAATTGAAAGTAAAACTATCTATTAGATTTCAATGGTGTTCATGGAATTTAGGGGGAATGATTTAGGTTTTATCAACATCTCAAAGGTTTATTAGAGCCTTTATAGGTCAAAAAATTATTAACACAAGCATAAAGTAACCAGACCTTCTTGACACATCATGTAGGAATGAATAGGTCAGTCTAGTTGTAAATTTAATAATTATACTTTGGAGGCCTATAAAATTCAAAGGGATACATGGAATTTATGTTTTTAAATCCTTTAATTCACCATATGAATTTGGTATCTTGATGAGTTGTCTATCTCAAGATATAAGTCTTCAAGTTTGAACTACTAGGGCGGGATGTACACAGGGACATCAAGTTAAAACCATGAAAAGAATCCATTTGAATTCAAATATTTCAAAGGATATTGAGTTTGAACATGGAGCTGATTAGTGTCAAAATCTCTCTTGATCAAAACAAGATTAATGGCATGTAGATGATAGCTCAAGTTAGTGGACCCAAATATATCAACGACATGATTTTAATCATGAACATCAAGATCAATGACGAGCTTGAGGTCAAAAATTTAGAGGATCCCAAGATTGAACATGGTTATAAAAAGTGGAATGATCGTGTTGAATCAAAGTATCAATGGCATGCATTTGATCTTATAAATCATAGATCGATGGAGCACATTCAATCATGTAAAAGATATTAATGATGTGAATCAAGTCAAAAGGTCAATGGTCCTAGATCACACAAGAGGCCACAAAATGGTGAAAAATTAGTAACCAGATGGAGATTTAATAGTAGGATCCACAAATTAAATGTGTGGTTTATAAGTTTCAAAATTTTGGAATCCCAAATCAAATATTGATGAATCAAATTCCATCAATTTCCAAGAGGTAAGAGAGGTGACATGTGTATGAATCTATGATGATCATATTTTTAAATATGATAAACTACATGGCATGTATGACACATAAGGTACACATATTAGATCAAATGATCTCATGGACCTATGTAGGCAAATGCATAAAATTGAGATCTAAATATGGTCTAGGTTGAGACATAATAGATATTTCAAAAGGCCACCATGAGAGCTTAGTTTTGACCTCTAGTTTGAAGATTTAGAACCTATAAGACCTATTATCTGAGGTTACAACATGATTTCAAAACTACGTTCATTATTATTTGAAGTGAACCCATGTGTGTAATAACTTATTGGCTTCTATAACATTCAAGAATAGATTAGGTCTATTTAGACCTAATAGAGATCAAGAATGAAGATATGTGGATTATTAGATATTTATTGAGGTCATGACTATATGAAAACCAATAAATGGGATTGGTTTTCATATATATTATATATATGTTCAAGTTTAGAATATGGGTGGGTTTTTTATTATGAAATAATTGTCTCATCTTTTGACATAGTCATATCCTCAACAAACATGTACCTACAACCACTAAAAATAGATATAGTCATGGTTGTATCTAATCCATGGATATGAAGATTTTGTCCTTATAATGAAGACCATGTATAAGGTGGTGTAGAGGTTCAAAGAGAGATTTTATTGTTGAAGAATGCATGTGGATCATTCAATTATATTTAGAACATTAAAGATCTTTCTTCCTTGAAAGGATCGTGACTCATTATCTTCAAAATAGATTCTTATCTTCTAGTGTATTTCTTAGCCAATGAGAGGTTTCAGAGGATATTAGGACAAATGAGGGTCAATTTGTCTATGTAGGACTAGTCTTGATTTGATAAAAATCTGGTTGAGAATTCATTAAAGGGTGGTGGTAGCTCATTTATTATTTTGGATTTCATGGTTCTCCTCTCTTTTGACCCTTTCTCTACATCTCCCATTTTATTCCCCATTGTCTCTCTCTCTCTCTCTCTCTCTCTCTCTCTCTCTCTCTCTCTCTCTCTCTCTCTCTCTCTCTCTCTCTCTCTCTCTCTCTCTCTCTCTCTCTCTCTCTCTCTGATTTTGGACTCTCACAAGCACTCTCTAATTTTTAAAGAGTAAGAGACTCTCATTTGATAAGGAAAGAATCTTTCAAAAATTTTAAGAACTACCTCTTGATTTAATAATATTATTTTTACCAATATATTGCCTTTATCTAGTGTTTAACAAGGTTGTGCATGATGGTCTTGTGAAGGAGATTATTTCATATCCATTGTCCTTTCTTACCTTTTTCAATCTATTTTCAATTTATTTATAGGTTTGAACTTTTTTTATTTGTGTCATTAATGGATGCTTGGTGTGAGTCTTAAAATTCATCTTTGCTTCCTTGATTTCTTAGTGAGCCTAGTTCATGAAATACTTATTCAATTAGCTAGTTTATCAGATTGTGTGAACAAACATTGTCTTATGCTAATATAGTGTTGATTTAAAGCTTATGTGAGTGTCTCATTTAAATTTGGTGCATTACCTTTTTAGATTTCTTCATAACCCTATTCCCATATTTTACCCATTTTACAAGTAAAATATTAGCTTAGGTGATCCATCAATAAGAAATCAACCTTCTTTAAAGGTTCAACCTCAGTATAAGATACCCAGATCCTGAGGTTGATCCCATTGTATGACTTAGTTGGAGGGATCCTAAAGAATCCTTTCCAAGGGTGAAAATTAATTCCCCAATAGGTTCTGACATGCTTAGTGGGATCTACTTTCAAAAAAGATTAGTCAAGTTTGATGCTAGTTTGATAAATTTGCAATATTTATAGCTTTCATGCAATATTATTAGGTGAATACAAAAAACACTCAACATTCTAGTGCAAAGCAATAGCTATATTTCATGCCAAAGGTGACTACAATATCAGCTTCTAGAGGTATTCCCTTTGAATTTGTTGAATTACCTTTGAAATTAATATAAAGGTTAAGATTTGATAATACACATCCATATAAAAGAATATTTCCTCCTAAACCAATTCCTAAATTCACCTCTACAATAAGATCTTTGTTGGCTCATTTCACTGCCATGACAACCCCTAGAGATTTTCCTTTTGTGGATTTTAATGGTAATATTCCTTTATACCTCTAATAACATGATCCCATCTTAGTATTAGCTCTTAAAAGTGTCCCTTACTTAATAATAGATCAATCTATAATCATGATAACATTGAGGAAAATGTATTTTAAAAGTTGTTGGCCATCTCTTTCAAGGATAAATCTTTAGAATGGTATAAAAACCCTACTAATAACTCCATCACATCATGGGACCAATGAGGTGATGCCTTGTGTAAAATATTTGAAGACAAAAGTGACCACTTGTCACTTTCAGAATAGTTAACCACAATCAAGAGGGTTTTTCATGAGATTATGCAAGATTTCAATTCAAGGTTTCAAAAGACATAGGATAGGATTCTAATATCTATCAGGCCTACTCCTAAATTTTCTTTCCTTTACTATCTAAAATGTCTTAATAGTGATACTACAATAATGATTTAGTCTATGGGAGGAAACACACTACCAAATACTTATGAGGTGGCAATCAAAGTATAGAATTATCTAGTACAAGCTATAAATATTACATGTAGGCCACTAATGCCTTTGTTTCCTAAGATTCAACTACCTCCTATCATCATTCCTATGCCTAATTCCATTCCTCCTATTCCAACACTTGTTGCCATACCTATACCAAAGTAAGAAAAGGCCTCCACTAGTCAATCTAGTGACTCCCAAGAAAATAAGAATTTCCAAGAGCTTAAAAACATGTTTCAATCCTTTGGATATGAGTTGGTAAATGTGAAGAGACAACATGACTAGTTAAATATACCTCATCAAACTCCATATTAGTCTCAACATAAATCTTATCAAGCAAATAGGCCACCCCATAAAGGAAATTTCCAAGGATAAGACCAACAACAAAGCCAATGATAAGGGCATCCTAACTATGTTAGGAAAAACAATTATAGTCCAAATTCTACAATCACCTCTACTACTTTGGTACTTACTCAGAACAACATTGTTGAAGAAAGTGAAGGTAATATGCCTTGGAATCAGTCTTTGGGCCAATTCATTATTCCAAACATTGAGTTTAATCAAGGTTTCAATGAGTAATGGCATCAATGTGCTAGCTATGGATTTAATCAAGCTATTATGGTTCATAACATAGAAGTGCCTAGGATAAAAAATAAGATCCTTAATATGGTGAAGGGCCTAATAAAGAAACAAGTACGATGGGTGCTATGATTGTTAACTATGAGCAAGAAGAATGTCGTGTATCTAATTAGCAAGCTAGTTCTAGCCAAGTATACATTCTAGTGGTAACTAATACAAGATTCAAAAGAAGGAACATGGATGGTAACCAAGAAGTAGTCAAAGAGATTCCTATCATTAATCATTTATTATCAAACCCAAAGGGACATGCTAATACTCCATAGGTCCTAATAGATCCAAAGAATCAAAATTAAGGGAATGCCTTTGTGCCCCAAAACTCACAAGTTTATAGTATAGTTTTGGCTCCTAAAGCAAATCAAAAGTTGGTGGTTTTCCCATCAATATTTTTGAAAAAATGAAAAAATCCAATATGAGTGTGACAATGTGGGATGTGTATTCTATGCTTGGTCAAATGGATATCCTTCAAGAAGGATTGTCAAATATTAGTGTTTTTGACAAGCCACCAAGCAATGAAAATGTAGTTCTCACCAATGCAACCAAAGAACCTAATGAAGGTAAATCAAATAAGGTGGTCGAACATCCTCCTTTCTATGTTTTTATGATCATTGATGATTCCTTAGTACATAAATGCATGGTAGATAGTGGAACAAGTACTTTAGTGTTACAAAAGTCAATAGAAGATCTATTTGGTTTGAAATATGAACCCTAATCTAAGGGAATTTTTCATCTTAATATATCTTTCCCCAAAGAAGCTAGCATCATCAAAGGTATAAACATGACCCTTCATGCTTATCCTAGTGTTTTAGTGGCTCAAGATGTGTTGATTATATATGTGCCTCCTCATTTTTCTCTATGTTTATATAGGCATTTCATTAAAAATTTAGAGGTTATCTAGTAGTATATTGGACTTACATAGCTTTCAAGACAAGGTATAAGACCAAGGTATGCATCAAGGTTGAGCCTATTGCATAATTCCATATTGAGATTTATGGGCCTAATAGCTCAAACATCAATTACACCATCCTAGATGAGGATGAACACCTTATTGGTCAAGAACTAAACACTCATCTTGAGGAAATACTTGATATATTCTTGGATGAGTTATGAAATGACAATTAGTTAATTAACCATTTTGAACATGTTAAAGAAAGAGACATGGGAGGCTAATGCTTGCATGATGGGAATGAGTCCATTCCATCCCCACTAGGCTACAAGAAGATGATAATGGTTTGTGTGTAAGTTATTATTTGATGATTCAAAGTGAAAACATGGGGTAGGTGTAATTCTAATGTCCCCCTACAATGATAATTATTTTTCTTCTTATAAGTTCTAATTTAGTTGCTCTTGTAATGTAGATGAATATCAAGGTCTTATCCATGGCCTTTAGTGGGCTATTAAGAGAGGAATCAATCAATTTCAGGTATATGGGGATAGAGAGATGATAGTGCACTAGATTAGAGGCCAAAATATCACAAAGAATCCATTAATGAGATCCTACAAACATAGAGTATGGGACATTCTTGAGGACTTTGAGGCCTTTAACATCCAAGTAGTGTGAAGGTACCAAAATCATCATGTTGATAGGTTGGTATCCATACAAGCTCAATTTGACCTCCCAAATGAATTGAAAAAGTCCAAAGTGCAACCATGTGTCTAATTGGTAGTAAGACCATCAGTGCCAAATAATAAAGCTCACTGGTAGACCTTTGATAATGACAATTAGATTGTTTGTTTCTTATAGAAAGAAGTAGAGTTTTCCTTAATAAACTAATGTAAATTCTAACATCAGTATAAGGATGAATTTTTTTAGCTAAGGTCTAATAAGCTTCCTAAAGGGATAGTCACCCTTGAAAGTCTTTTCTATGAGGGAGATCATATGAAAAAGACAAGGGAGTGATGTCAATTGATGAGGAGAAATATAAAAGAGTTATAATCCTCAAAGATAAGATTTTAAATCTTGAAAAGGTAAGCACTAGGGCTGAAAGGCATAATTTCATTGAGCTTTATAGAGAATATGCAAACATCTTTACTTGGGAATATAGCAACCTAAGAGGCTTTGATCCCAAGTTATCCCAACACACTATAGAATTGGAGATTGATTCCAAGCCTATAAGGAATAAGTAAAGGCTTATCATCCCCAAAATTTAAGAGCTTATGAGGAAAGAATTGATTAAATTAATTGAATCTAATATCATCTTTCCCATAAAGAACTCTTCATGGGTAGCCAGTCTAGTATATGTAAGGAAGAAAAATGGGGAAATTAGATTGTGTTTTGATTTTAGGGACCTAAATAGGGTCTCCTTGAAAGACAATTACCTCTTACCATCTAAGGAGAAACTCCTTAAAATAGTGTCTAGTTTAGAATGGCTCTCTCTCTTTTTGATGGGTATTCAGGATATAACTAGGTGCCGGTAAGAGAAGAAGACTAATACAAGATTACCTTCACATCAAAGTGGGGCACATATGATTATAAAAATATGAATTTTGTATTGTCAAATGTTAGATCTAACTTTCAAAGAGCCATGGACATGGATTTCCAAGGATTGCTAAATTAGATGGTGTTAGTCTACTTGGATGACATCATAATTTTCTCAAAGAAGGCTAGTGAGCACCTAGATCAATTGGGATTGATCTTTGAAAGATGCAGAGAATATGGGATCTCTTTGAATCCTAATAAATTTGTGTTTGTTGTTAAATAAGGAAAACTCTTGAGACATATTATCTCAATAGGGATTAACTATTGATCTTGATATAATAAGTGTTATCTTGGCATTATCTTTAACAAATCACAATAAAGGACTCCAGAGCTTCCTTAGGAAAATAAACTTTGTGATAAGGTTTATACCTATTTTTACAAACTTGGTCAAACCCATCACTACCATGCTAAATAATAACCAAGTGTTCACTTGGTCAAATGAAGTTAAAATAATATTTGAGGCTATCAAGCAAGCCAATGACAAAGAAACCTCACTTATGAATCCTAATTTCTCAATGGATTTCATATTATATTCCTTTGATAATATTGATAATATCTCATCTATGCTAGTGCAGAAGAGTGGTAAAGGACACGAGAATCTAATTTATATTCTCAATCAAGGGCTTGAAGGATATGAGGTAAGGTATAATTTTGTAGAAAAGTAAATCCTTGTAGTGTTAAGGATCCTCAAAAATTTTAGACAAATGCTCTCAAATATTAATATATATCTTATGGTGTCTCATCTTAGAGTGAGGAAATATATTCTTAATAATGACTTGAATGATAAAAGGACTAGTTGGATTACCAAGGTCATGGAGTATGACATGGATATCAAAGTCACTAAGCAAGTGAGAGGTTATGGCTTATGTGAGGATATGGTTGATGACATTCATGAAGATAAATAAGTTTTAGTAACACATGACAACTCACAAATGGATGCACCTACACCTCACATTGGGTGGCTTCAAGATATGAAACATTTACTACTAATAGGTGAGTGCCCTTAATGTATCGATAGAGAAAATATAAGGTATTTTAGACTTTAGTCCATACCTTATGCATTAGTTGGTGGGATATTATTTATAAAAGACCTCAATTGAGTGTTTATTAGATACATTGCTGATAAATAGGTGACAAGGCTCTTGGAGCAATTTCATGATGGGCCCGTAGGAGGCTATTTTGCTCCAATAACTATAGTTACAAAATTAATGAGATATGGTTATTACTGGCCTAGCATTTTCAAATATGAATATGCATGGGTCATAAAATTTAAAAAGTGTTCTCTCTTTGTAGGTAAGAAAAGGTTGGAAACCCTTCCTCTCAACCTAATTTAAGTGGAATAACCCTTCATGTAGTAGGGTCTATAATTCATAGGAATGATTAATCCACCTTATAATGGGGGACACAAATGGGTACTCACTATTACTAACTACTTCAATAGGTGGGTGTAAGTAATTGACCTAAAATAAGCCAATGAAATAGTAGTGTTGGACTTATATGATAGCATAGTGACTAGGTTTGGTAGACCAACATAATAATTTTAGATAATACCGTAGCATTTATTTCTATGAAGACAAGTGAATGGGCACTTCAACTAAGCATCTAACTTAGTACATCTTCAAATTACTACCCCCAAGGAAATGTAATAGAAGAGTCAACAAATGATTACTTGATAAGTATTATCAAGAGGACTAAGGAAGAGAACCAGAGAGTGTGGCACACAAAGTTAAGTTTACCTTATGGGATGATAGAGTGATTCATAATGTTACCATTGGCAATTCACCATTTATCTTGGTATATGGGAAGGAAGCCAAATTGAATAAGTTTATTAATTTTCCTACCTTAGAGTTAGACCATAAGCTTGAGGTAATGGAGAGTGAACCTATGAATGTGATGATGGTAGAGTTCATGGATCTTGAAGAAACCAGGGACCTTACAATGAATACACTAGAGTTACATCAAGATCAGGTCAAGAAAAAATTTGAAATGAGAGCCATAGAAATGGAATTAAAATAAAGGGATCTATTCCTCAAGTGGGATTAAATAAATTAAAATATAGTAAACCATACCAAGTTTGAAATTTTATGAAGTGGCCCTTACTTGATCCATGGATATAAACAATGTAATGCTTTTCAACTTGTTAGGCTAGATGGAATGGTATTACCCATTCTAGTCAATGGAATTAATTTAAATACTTGATATTAAAGTGGTTTATAAAAATTGTATAATATTTTATACATTAGAATATATTTTCACATTTTCCTCTAAGTGCCTTGTGCTCATTTAATTTTGGTTATGTGTTTCCCTTCCATAAGTGCCTTGGGCATAGTGTTTGTTTTGTTCTTGTTATCCTTTTACTTCAAGAGAAGGTTTTAGAAAAGGATAACCTCATATAAATTTCATATCAATTGAGATAAAATACTTATGACCTCATGATCCCAATGGATAGGCTAAGGCTACTGGTCCCTTGTAAAGTAAGAATGCAATCCCAAGATGTCACCAGGAATGTTGGCCAATTTTGGCTTACATACAAAATTTTACCTAGATAGATCAGTATTATAGAAGTCCTAGAGTGAAGTGAGATAATAAATAAAGTTATTATTGATTAAAGTTATAGAATGGGGGAATAATAATATTGAATTCCACTTGCAAAAACTTTAAGCAAGTCAAGAGGTGAATTTGTTAATTTTTTGGGAAGCAGGTCAAGAAATAAGTCTATAATTAAAAGTGAAATAATATAATAGGTCTCCATGGTGTTTATGGAATTAAATGGGAGTTAATAAGGTTTTTTAAATGTCTAAAAGGTTTATTAGAGTCTTGATGGTTCCAAAAATGATTATTATAAGCCTAAAGGAACCAGACCGTCTTGACATGACATGCAAGAATGAACATGTTAGTTTAGTTGTAAATTTGATAAGTATATTTGGGAGGCCTATAAAATTAAAAAGGATATATGTAAATAATTTTTTTCATTCCTTAAATTTACCCAAAAACTTTTATATCTTGATGAGCTTTCTATCTCAAGATATAAGCCTTTAAGGTTGAACAAGGTGGGATGTGTGTGGGGACGTCAAGTTAAAACCATAAGATGTAACCATTTGAATTAAAATGTTTCAAAGGATATTAAGGTTTAAAATGGAGCTAAAAAGTGTCAAAATCTCAATTTATTTAATCAATATCAATGGCATGTGGATGATATCTCTAGTTAGTGGACCCAAATAGATGAACATCATGAGTTTACTCATGCACATCAAGATCAATGATGAGTTCAAGGTCAACAAGTCAGAGGTTCCCAATATTGAATGTAGGTATGAAAAATATCAAAATCATGGTGAATCAAAGGATCAATTACATAAATTTTATCTTATAAATTGGAAATTAATGGAGTGCATCAACTATGCAAAGGAGATTGATAGTGTAAATCAAGTCAAAAGGTTAATGAGCCTAGATCACATGTGAGTCCACCACATGGTGTAAAAGTGGTAACCATATGGAGATTTGATAGTAGGATCCATAAATTGAATGAAGTATTGTCAAGTGTCATAATTTAGGAATCCCTAATCAAATATTGATATAATAAATTCCATCAAGTTCCATGAGGCATAAGAGGGTGACGTGTGTCCAAATTTATCATGGTCATATTTTTAATTATGATAAACATCATGGTAGGTACACCAAATTAGGCACACACATTGGATTAAAGGATCTCATGGACCCAGGTAGGAAAATACATAAAATTGAGATCCAAATATGCTCTAGGTTGAGCCAAAATAGATATTTCAAAAGGTTACCATTATAGCTCAGTTTCAACCTCTGGTTTGAAGATTTAGAACCTATAAGACCCATTATCTAAGGTTGAAACATAATTTCACAACTATGCTCATTATTTTTTGAGATGAATCCATGTGTCTAATAAGTTCTTGGCTTCCATAATTTTTAGGATTAGATTAGGTCTATTTAGACCTAATAGAGCTCAACAGTGAAGCTATATGACCTATTAGATATTCATTAAGGTCATGACTATATGAAAAACCAATAAATGGGATTGGTTTTCATCTATAGTAAAATCTATGTTCAGGTTTGGAATAGGGGTAGGTTTGTGATTATGAAATAAGTGCCTCATCTTTTGACATAATCATATCCTCAACAAATAGCTACCTATAATCACTAAAAGTAGATATAATCACGGTTCTATCAGATCCATGTATATGAATACTTTGTCCTTATAATGAAGACCAAGTTGAAGGTAGTGTAGAGGTTTAAAGAGAGATATTTGGTAGTTTAAGATTGCAGGTGGAGCATTCAATTATATT